>KV459530.1:0-59513 GCA_001662645.1 Pseudogymnoascus sp. 03VT05 | reverse complement strand
ACTTGTTACTCAAAATCATCTATTTTTAACCTTACTCAAACTCAAACTCAAGTTACTCGAGTTACTCATGATTTTGAGTAAATTTTTTCTAACCCTGTATACTCTAGCGTTGTCCTCTCTGTTGCGTAATTACCCGTGCGTCGGGGATACAGGTAACAGGGCAAATTTGGCCTGATTCCCTACTGCCGAACAGAATTATCACTTTCGGCAGCACCAAGTAAAGCAGCCAGAATAGGAGCACAACAGGACTAACGTCTGACCCTAAGTGGCGAAAAAACCACCGTGCGGAAAAAAATCATAGGTACTTTGACTTTGAGCATCTCAAATTCTATACACTTATCAATACCTCTCATATTTTTGCAAAAATAGTATTCTACAGCTACTCCTAAACACCCTAGACCGCCCCTTTAAGAAAATTATGTTTAGGTTGTCACCCTCACACTTGATTTGTAGAGGGCATGCTTTTATTACGAAACAGAGTTCCTCTACCATAGCTCCACCACTAAGCTCTTACTATTCCCAAAACATATAAAGGGATTGTACCCTCACAGCCAAGCGGGAGATCGTCATCAGCCATGTGGTGGCAGTGCGGGGCAAATTCAAGATGGTTGCCATGGAAATTAATGCTACAAGTCAAACCGACCAGTGGTGTTCGGTTAGTGTAAATTGACCCCCACGTCTTACGATGTAAACTCGCTTACAGTATGTCATTATGTGGCAAGGCTCTTATCAGCTACACGCGTGTGTGGCTGATGAGGATTGTTGTCGGCGAGGCTGAACTGGAGGCCTTCTTCTGGAACTTTCCATGAGCGACCACGTGCCTGGTTTCGCTCTGCCCTGATCTGCCACTGAACCGTTCGTCGTACATATTTAGGTTGGAAGGCGTGGCGCTGCACTTTTACATTGGCGGCGTGCCACCAACATGAGATTGGCCCATGTCATAGTTAGGCACCAAGCGACCGACTCATCTCAGCATCGTGTTGCAACATATTTCGTCGAGAACCACTCAATATCTCCAGTCTTATCGCTGTAGTACTCTTGCCAGAATGTGCAACGCAAAATGAGCCAGAAAATAAATACGTCGCGGTTCTACTTCGAGTTCAAAGGCCATACTATTCCTGATGTTGACGCATTCCGCTCGACTACGCTTTCACTAAGACCAGACAAACCTATCATATATCTAGCCGGTGACTCTTCTCTCGATAACAAATATTGGGTACCGACAAGCAGCCTTGGAGGTGTACCTCTACCTGTGGATGTACCCGAAATCTATCGCGCTGCCCTTGATCGACCTCATCCAAAGCCTGATGTTGCCTTCTGGCTAAATCACTTGCTGGGAGACCGCGCAACGGCACTCAACCTGGCTGTTGAAGCGTCTACCTTACAGGAACGAAATGATGACCTCCTGGATCATGACAAGTTCATCAGAGACAATATCCGCGCTGAGGATATCCTCATCGTCTCGGTCGGATCCAATGACATCGCGATGAGGCCGACCTTTTCAACCATTCGCCACATGCTACAGCTGGCCTGGTTGACCCCGCATAGCTCGCTCCAGAAGGGGACGGCGTGGTGTCTAGGCCACTTCGTGAGGATGTTTAAGTCTCAAGTTGAATCTTACGTTTCCAGACTAGTCGAGAAGCATAAACCTCGAGCTATTATCGTCTGCATGATATATTATCCCCTTGAAGCGGGTGCATCTAATCAGGAGAGCTGGGCGGATGTACCACTAAAATTTATGGGATATAACCGATTTCCTGGGCAACTACAGACTGCTATCAGGAAAATGTACGAGCTCGCAACAAAGCAGATCCAGATTCCGGGAGTACATGTTGTGCCATGTGCCCTTTTTGAGTCTTTGGATGGAAAGTGTGAAGATGATTACGTGGCCAGAGTAGAGCCAAGTTCAGAAGGAGGACGTAAGATGGCATTGCAGTTCATGGGGACCATAAACTCATTGATCACGGCACAGACGGGCGGGTCCGACGACACCAACCAAAACAATCGTTAGTGGCTTTGACTTGAGGTATTGATTTCCATGCGTGAATTTGCCCCGCACTGCCACTACAAGGCTGATGACGATCTCCCGCTTGGCTGTGAGACAATACAGCTCGGGTACAATCCGTTTATATGTTCTGGGAATACTCAGGGACAGACGTTAGGCCAACCTTTAGATTGCTGAACCTGTGGAGGTTGCAGCTAGGTATTTCTGGACCTCCGAGCCAGGTCAGGGACCCAATCACCCCACGTAAGAGAAGGGGGTGATTCAGCTAGTCATGTGACTGTGTTGGTACGATAATTGTGTTGGAGGAAGGACCGGAATACGGGGACCATGCGCGAATTGTATGGTGTCTCCAGTGGCCGGAACTCTTCACTTTTGGCGCAACAGAACAGAAGGCTTCAAACAGTAACTACAGTATATAGAGTAAACAGATCAATGCTGCTTACGTTTAATTTTGTATTTTTTGAAAGCACAAGACCCATTTTAATTCCTAGACGTTTGTCTTTGGACAGTTCGAAGGCTTCGTGCGAGCCGTAGGCTAGCACTCTCGTAAACCTAAAGGGCAAAAGTTTTATATACCCTGTAATTTACGTGATAAGTTTTATATACCCTACATAGTCTGAAACCCCCCGTAGCCAGTAAAAACCCCCCATTCCACCCCACAGTCCACCCTCCCTGAAGCCCCCCGTAACCCCCCAAACCTCGCCGTCGCCCCCTCGCTGTCGCCGTATTTGACAGCCTCATTCATGAGGCCGTCGGCAGCTCCAGGCGTTATGCCCAGGCTCCCTGCAGGTGGAGCAGCGGCTGCGTACCAAGTCCGGTACGCGCGCCACGACTGCTCCTAGCAGGAGCAGTCCACCGTGGTCCTAGGTTGCTCGCCGCCCTTAAGGGCGGCGAGCATCCTCCCGGCGAACCCGCTCTTTCTTAGGCCGACTACGAGGTATTCTCGTAGCCAGTGGTTGACAAGGGTCTTCTAGTTCTACTAGAAGACCCAACATATCCATAGGAGGCATGGCAAGCTCGTATTAAGCTTGCCATGTCGTAGATCGTAAAAGGGGGGGCAAGTAGTCACCTACTTGCCCCTGTAATCATAGTATTAAGGCAATGTTATGCCCACATAGCACGCCATTGTCTTAATAACAACAGCAGGAACAAGTTCCTGCTGTCAAATCCACTAGGTGTACAGCCCTGTTAGGCTGTATCACCCTCCCTTTAGTAGGAGTTGAGACTTAGACCATATTAGTCCAAGCCCACTCCCTCCCGATCGCCACAAGACCTACGAGAAGAGGGGGTTCTTAATAGCTGGCCACAGCTGTTAAGGCTGTAGCTTTTCGTTTAGCACGCTATAACATCACCTAATGCTATAGCATGTTAAGGAGTTCTACGATTAGGAGCTCCCTATTAAGCTAGAGAGTCTTATTTAGACTCTCCACAATATTTAAGATATCGTGGCTGTATCAACGGCCACGAAATAAAGCTGCTGCCTAGGTATCTAGGTTAGCAGCTTGTAAATAGGAGGCAGCTTTAGGTTTAACAACCTAAAGCTCCTCCATTTCCGTATCGTAGGCAGCTCAAGTCTTTGCTCAAGCTACCTTCTAGAAGACAGGGAGTAACCCCCATCTATACCTCTTAGAGAAGTTCTCTGAGAGGTGGCAACAGTAATGAGCTACCGCCACGTGAGGACCAAGAGTCCTTGCGGCTTCAATAAGCCCCTTGTCTCGATTAGAGACAAGGGTGCTTAGCTCGGTGGTAAACTCTAGAATAGACCACTTAAGGTGGTCTAAAAACCACCTCTAAGAGTCTCTATTCTCAGACTCCACCACCGCCTAAGCTAAAGGAACGTTTTCGCCGTTAGCATTAATGCTAACGGCAAGAAGCAAGGTTTGTATAAAATGGGCCTTTAAAAAGGTCCCATCAACGGCGACAAAGCGCTAAGAGAGTCTAAATGTGTCCTGCGATTACAGAGGACATACAAAGACTCTCACAAAGCAATCATGTTAATCTCGAACGAGATCAACATGAACCCTAAGGCAGTTTGCCTTAAGGTGCGCTTTATATTAGGGCAACAAGGCAAAGCTATGCCGTTATGCCCTAATATCACCGTTAAGAAGGTGCAGACAGCATTTCTACGCCCTCTCCTAGCTAATCTCCTCTGCAAATTAAATGCGGAGGAGATTAACAATCTCCTAAGCAGTGGTCTTTCTCGTCACCTTCAGGTGACGAGAGACTACTAGGTCCAACCATGCCTTCTTCAAAGAAGAGGCATGCTTGCGCTAGCCACAAGCCACGCAAGAATGGACCGAGTCTATGACGACTAGCATCCAAAGCTGGTCGTCACAAACGTAGCTGGCGGAACAGCGCCAGCTACACCCCTCCTCAGGGCACACGGCAACAGCTCGTGTGGTGTCCCGGCGCTTATAGCGCTAGGAGAACTTCTCCTTAACAGCCTAGTCGTTAAGGGCTCTCGACTAGGCGTCTAGGTCAAGGAAAAGCTGACCGTTCACAGGAACGGTCAGCTCGCAAAGCGAAGCCATCAGGGGGGCTTCCGAAAAGTCGTCGAGTGCCTTAATGAGGGCGGCGGCTGGCGAGTCAGCTGGGACAGCGAAGGCGAGGCAGGCGAGAGCGACGGCGAGGGCGAAAGGGGTAACGGCGACGGCGAGGGCAAAAGGGGCGACGGCGACGCGTTGAGCGCGTAAAGTGTTTCCTGCTTAGTAATAATCAGCAGGGTATATAAAACCTTTTTGCCGACTTACCGGGTATATAAAACTTTTGCCCAAACCTAAAATAGCCAATCCGCCTATCCTATTGAGGCTAGTGTTCAGCGCCGCCCCGGACTTAAACAGCATAGGATCTTAATGCTAACATCCTCATCTACTTGTTCTCTTGTTCATCTATTCATCGAAAACTTCATCTTCTTTATTGTACATCTATAGAGCGCAACACTAGCTGTATTTTCTCACCGAGCCAAGCGTAAATTGAGCAATTTTGTACCATAATCACCAACAGAGCGAGTTTGAATTTCCGGAATTGGAACGGAGTATACTCGGAGATTAGAGACTTGATAGTTTCCAATATTTTGACGAAGTGGTCGAACGAATAAACTTTCATGGGGGGTGAAGAGTAAATGGACGACAACAAACAATGGTCTATTTAGGCCCATCACGAGGCTGCGAGACGTGCAAGCGTCGGAGGAAGAAGGTTCGCCTTGTCTTGTTGATACTGAATTACCTAAATACTGGCTTGTGTCATATCGAGGAATGAAGCTAACATTCTTGTTTATAGTGCGACGAAGCTCGTCCTGTACGTAAGAAGCTTTATTTTTGAGTTCCGTGGCGTTTCATTAAATCTACCCGTGAAACCGTTTTGATATGTAGTCCGGGATGATACATGCCCTGGAGATTCATGCCACCAAATATCAACTGACGTTTTGGAACTAGTCATGTGCCAGATGCTTAACATCGAATCGAACCTGCGTGGGTTATAGCGACACTGCTAGCCTTATTTTTCGACCCCAAGAGAGCCAGGGCGGTAGGCCGCCACCGCTCTCAAGTGCCCGGAAGTGCACCTTACCGATCCGAACTTGCTGCCCCAAGACTGGAGTTCTGCCAGAGGATAGTCACCCCAAAGAATTTTCACAAGAGGAAGCCGACAAGCGGATTATCCAAGCCTTCTTGTATGACTACTGCGTCCCCTCAACAAACCACACCCTATCTCGGGGATACCTTGATGGACTGGAGTCTATGCTCAGTCAAGTTGGCCATTATTCCAGCCTTGCAATGGCATGTAGGGCCGTAGCCAATGCCAATCATGGGCGGAAACTGGGCAGACCTAGGCTTATAGCTCGAGCCGAGGAAGCATACCAAGAACTGCTCGGGGCGCTGCGGATTGCAATAGTGTGCCCAGATTTTACAGAGACGCCCGAGGCACTGATGATTGTCATGCTACTTGGGCTTTATGAGGTCTATCTGTAACGCATCCCACTAACTGAATGTACTAGCTAACCAGATACAGATGATAGTCGCTGGCGAATCCTACGCTGGTAACCACAACACACATGCCCGAGGCGTAGCCGCGATCCTGAAAATCGAAAACTCGCCACTAGACTTATTTGGCGCCGTGCAATTCATGGGCTCCAGCCACCCAGCAGTCAAAAAGGGAGTTCTCCGGGTAATCTCACAACCCACCACCCCACACCCCCTCTCAACTCTCCTCCACGACTTCAGCCCTCTCTACCACAAGGCCCACAACGTCCTTTCTTCTCCCATCCCCCTTACCACAGACCTCGCCATATTAAAAGCAGACGCCATATCACTCTCCAACCAGTTCGCGGACTGGCAAGCTACACAACCTGATATTCTCAACCCTCACCTACTAGGCCACATTCCCGCGCTTTGTCATGGATCACCTGCGCAAGCTGGGGCGTGGCCAGGCAGGGTAGACACTTATTTTGACCACTACATTGCAGGTGTGTGGAACACCTCGCGCGCTGCAAGGCTGCTTCTTTTGGACCTTATTCTCGCGCTCTCCGACGCGCTCAAAGACGGAGAAGGCCACACCCGCGAGCGCAGTGAGGCGGCACGACTCGTCGAGGATATTGTGGCGAGTATACCGTACCACCTGACTGATGACCTGAGGTCCTTTATCGGCGGAGGCGCAGGACGGGAATTGAAACCAGGGAGAGCAGTGGGTGGGATATTGCTGATGCATCCTCTGTTTGTGGCGTCGAGGGTTGGGACTGTTGGAGAGGAGATGCGGGAGTACTTGCAGGAGTGCTTGATGTGGATTGCAAGGAATATGGGGATTGGACAAGCAGCGAGATTCGCGAAGGTGAGAGGTCTTGTTTTCGTTGGTTTTAGGTTTTGGGCGACTACTGGAAATCTAATTGCTGATATGGGGTGATAGGCGACGGATATTGATACACAGTATTTTGCGGATGGGTGCATGATTGTATGGACGGGAATGCTAGTTTAATTCAAGCACAAGTTGCGGAATATCAAGAAGGTAGTTCATTTATCATGTCCAAGAGTACCCTCCAAGAGCAGGAAGTTTCCTCTATCAATAAGTCCTACCACTTCACCACCACTGCCTCAACACCCTTAACATTAATCCCCGAAATATCGACCTTCCCCTGCCCACTCTTCGCCGCTCCAGCCGCCCAACTAACACTCAATACCACCTTCTCACCCGGCCATAGCGTAACATAGTTGTCTGACCACACCACTGGTAGGATATCCTCGCCCTTCGCATCCCTCAGCTCAAGACGCACAAAATATGCCGCCACAGCCGCCTTATTCACCAGCGTGACGTCCACCTTCACCTTCCCATCCACCGCAGCCCCGGTCCCTGACATGGCGCTTAACTGCGCCGGCTTGATTGTCGCGAGTGACTTGTAGCTCGCGAACTCTGTGACGGGGGTGTGGTACCATGTCGAGTTTTTCCAGTCCAATTTATCCACTTTGGGCGAGATCCAATACACGTTCCTGCTCAGCACCTTGCCTTTCGCATCACTCAGAACAAGGCGCAGGAAGGCGGCCTCCTTTAGGGTTGTTGCTTCCGGGATTGTCGCAACCTTCTTCGAGTTATTGGGCGTTGTAGTCGCGTCCACCGAGCGCGAAACCAAGGTCTTGCCATCTTTGCTCAACAAGTCAACTTTAATAGTCCTCGACCCCTTCTTATCAATCGTGTGGTTAATAAGCCACACATCGCCCTTGGCGCTACCATATCCGAACGCAACATGCTCTGCCCTGCCGCCGACTTTTGCGCCGAAGTACGACCCAGCAGGCTTGAGGTAGTAATCGAACAGGTTCCAGTGGAGGCTAGGCCAGGCGTTGTTAAGCATCCAGTAGATGATACCCGTGGAGGGGCGCGTGGCACTCTGGAGCGCGGAGTAGCCTTCAAATTCGGCGCGCGTGGCTTCGTAGTCCATGGCTTGGGCCTTGAGGAGGTAGTCATCGAGGGAGGTCGGGGCGCCGTAGCGGGCGTAAAGGGCGTCGTTGTAGATTTTGCGGTCGTAGAAGGAGGAGTCGATGGTAGACATGTGATAAAGGCCTTTATCAGGGACGGTCCAGAGGTCGTTCATGTCGGACTTGGTGAGGAACTTTTTGAGGGAGGAAAGCTCGGGGGTGCCAACTCCGGAGCCAAGTTCGGAGCCGAAACCGAAGGCGGCTCCATATTGGCTGTTGTACCAATAATTCGGAGGAACCCAGTCATAGGGACCGTCTGTGGGATTTAGTTAATAGGGAAGATGATAGCGTTGGGGAAGTAGAAGCGAAGACATACCCATCTTCATACCCGAGGAACCCAAATTCTTCGGAAATCCTCTCAGAGACGCAGAAGCAATGATAGGAACATCCCAATCAAGCTCGTTCAGCTTGTTGACATAGATAGGCGATGCACGCTCATCAGGCCAGTAGTCACTGCCCACGAGGAAACCAAGCACGCTGGCGTGGCCTTGCATCATATATGCCTCGTGTTCCATTTGCTTTTCCGCAGTGACATAATCAGCATCAACCCATTTCACACCATCAGCGTCGTCATTATATGACCAACCCTCCCACTTATCGCAGCACTCCCACCCAGTAAGCACCATTATACCCATGCGGTCGGCGATATCGTACAGCTCAGGGTGCTCTTGCTTCCCCTCAAGACGCACGGTATTCTGGCCCATATCGAGAATATACTCAAACTGCTGCACGAGCTTGGCCGGGTCAAAGCGCAGAAACATGTCAGCGGAATAACCGGCGCCGGTAACAAGAAAAGGGTTTCCGTTCACGGCAAAGGCACGGTCTTCATGGGAGTTGAGCGAGGAGGTCACATAGCGGACGCCGAAGGTGCGTTGGGCAGCGCGGTCAGAGACCTCTGATCCGATATAGGCGGCAAGATTGAGCGAATAGAGCGGTTGGGCACCCCATGCTTTCGGCCACCAGATTTGAGGGTCTTTGATCTGGGCTGTTAGTGTGACTGTCTTGATTTCGTTGGCTTTGAGAGTGTAGGAAACCGAGACGGGAATTGTTCCGCCGCAAGGCTCTTTGATCGAGCCTTTAAGCGTCCCCTGGACCGATTTGGCCCCGCTGTTCTTGACAACAATCTTGATAGTAACAGTTACGCTGCTAACGGCTTTGCCTTTGTAGTCCGTCACAACGCGGGGCTTCAATAGTGACACTGGTCCAGTCTGTGACACAAAAACTTCACGCCAGACACCCGTCCCATTGTCCGGTGGGTATGGGTTCCAATCAACGTAACCTAGGGCAAAATCCTTGAGATAATTGGTTGGATATGCGCGGATTAGGACAGCGTTCTTTCCCTTCAGCAGATACTGGGTAATGTCGAATTTCTCGCCACCGTACGCGCCAGTAAGAGTTTCCTTGGAGGCAAGCTGTTTGCCGTTAAGATACAGGTCTGCTTTAGAGGATATGCCATGGGTCTCGAGAAAGTAGCGCTGGTTGGCCGCCGGGTCGAAGGTGAGCTCTTCGCGGTAGAGCCAAGGTACGTCGAATTGGGAACGGCCAACCATAGTCTTCAAGTTCTCAGAAAAAAATAGGGCTGTGTCACTATAGACATTGTTCTCGAGGAGACCAGCCTATGTCGAGTCTTGTTAGCGGTATTCCCTGTCTTTGATATGCCTGGGAGTATCTAGTTGCTGTCCAAACATACCATGACAGTTCCACGGCTACCAACACGGTACCAGGAGTTCACATCGTAGCCAGGCTGTGACGCAGCGAGCATATCACTGGAAGTCTTAGCGGTCGACTGCATATACCAGCCCTTAATGGCAGCAGCATCGCCGGCAGTCTTCACAAGAGGCCCATCATCGAGGCGAGCTGGTGAAGCAGTGACCAGCTGAGCAACGGCAGCAACTACACCAAGACATAGAGAGAGCACACGCATAATGCCTCGATTTAGAGAGCCGTTGTCGAGGAATTGGTTCCTTGTGTTGGGCTCGGTGCTTCCGCAATCCACATGCCGCACTGTGAATATTCTCTCTCTACCATCAGGGTTACACGTTCAACTTTATATTCGCGTTCTGGGCTGTCATGACGACGATCATCCCATCCTAGAGCGGGGTGACCATGGGTGTCTTGGCTGCCAGGGCCACCTGGAAACCCCCTCATGTTAAACTACTCTACATTGTGCTACAGCATACCACTACCATACCATCAGAGTAGCATTGAGTATAATTACAGGAAAAGCAATGATGCCGCACTTTGGACGGTAAAATACAACAGCTTCTTCCATCTTGGACAATAGCGTGGCGTGGCGGTTGACGCTGATATTCGTCCATAGCTGTTGATCTATTGATGTTCATGACATTGATTTTCCGTGATGGTTCACGGATAGTGGAGATAAATTTAGCCCGTTTGACGATCTTACTATAATCGTCCGTTAGCGTCAGGTAGCGTCCCTAGAGCTCCAAGCTTAAACCTTGTCTGCACGGACCTTAGATTCTCCGGCCTCCGCTTCACCGACTTTGCCGATACGGCTCGGAAATATCACCGAGACATTGAGGTTGGCAGTTTCCTAATATAGATATGATATGCAGTGATCATCGGTAAACATCTCCTTTGGTATTTCTCCTGAACTTCACCGCTATCAATGCCGAGGTCAACGCCGACAACCGGCCCCAGAGTTTGTCCTGCTCCTCCCCACGCCTTCCCTGTACGACTCCTCACTGGACTCCAGATGCCGCGGTCTCACCCGGTATCTCCTTCCTATAGGATACAAACTTCGTAGTATAATATTGATCTCTATATTCCTCCGGGTGGTGTTCGGCAGTATGTTGAGCGCGTGCTCCCTTCCCCCTTGCGCCACGAGTCACAAACGCGAAAAGCGCTACTACGTTTCATTACCGCATACCGAGTCTTATCTTGGAAAACTACTCTGTGCGGGGAAAGCTTGATATCAAAATAGTCGCTGATCCCTCCGTCTTGTCTCGTGGCCTTGTTATAATATCTATTGGCAGAGCCACAGGTCTTGGATTCATTGCCAAATAACAGAATAGCAAACATGAGTGAGGAAAAACAAGTTATCGCGTCCATTGTGGCGGCAGACCAGACTATGAGCGGTGGTGAGAAGCCAGTCGACGCCGACGAGCTGAGACTGGCACAGATGGGTAATTATTTATCTTGCCAGTCAAATAATACAGCACAAGTAGCTAACTCGAGTCCGCAAAGGTCACAAACAAGAATTGGAGCGTCACTTTGGAATTTTCAGTCTCATCGGCCTCGCGTCGACGACGACCATCTCATGGACAGGTGTGAAAATACGCTCACGTGCCTCTGTGCCACGCAACCAGACTAACCCTGTATCTAGGTCTCGGACTGGGGCTGGTGACTGAAATTTCCGCTGGAGGCCCAGGAGCCGGTGAGTTGTAAAGGCAGGTCTATTTATTGGGGCCCCGGCTTACTCCAGATAGTTATCTATGGCTTCATCCTCGTCTGGATTCTCCAATCATTCCTGGGCGCGTCGCTCGCCGAATTCGTCTCCTCCTACCCAACCGAGGGTGCCATGTACCATTGGATTGCTGCCATCGCCCCACGGAGGATGACCGGCTATCTCAGCTTCGTCACGGGCTGGTGCACTGTCTTTGGATGTGAGTTTGAACTTTGATTTTCAGGGGTGGATAGCAAGCTGACTTGAATCAGGGATCTTCACGGCCGCATCGACGAATCTGATTTACTCGCAGAATTTCATGGCATTGATTGCATTGTACCATAGAGATCTCGTGATCAAGGCCTGGATGACATTCGTCGTGTACCAGGTCTTGAACTTGGCGACGGCATCGATCGTTATGTTTGGCAACAAGGCCATCCCCGGGCTCAACCGATTTTCTCGTGAGTCTTATGGTGTGTAAACTGGCTTTACTGTGGTGTTAATGTGATGTTTAGTTTTCTACCTCCAGCTCGCTTGGTTCGTGATTATGATCACAGTGGCTGCCACGGCGCCATCTCATCGGGATACCGAGTTTGTCTTCAGGACATGGATAAACAAGACGGGATGGGAGTCGAATGTGATCTGCTTCATTACGGGGTTGGTGAACCCATTGTACAGTCTTGGAGGGCTGGACGGCATTACTCATATCACGGAGGAGATGCCAAATGTATGAGCCACACTCTTCAATTGCGTGTTTTTGGTCTCAGAGCTGACTTTTGTATAGCCTTCACGAAATGCACCGCTTGCCATTGGTACGTACATTCCTATTGTATAATATGAGATGTTTGCTAACAGAGGACAACTACAGCTATCACCCTCGGCATCGCCTTCGTGACTGGCTTAACATATCTCACCACCCTCATGTTCTCCGTCCAGGATTACGCGGCACTGGCTACCACTTCCACTGGCCTCCCACTTGCAGAACTATTCCTTCAGGCAACCCAGTCAGTCGGCGGTGCTTTCGCTCTGACGTTCATGCTGTGGATCGCCATTGGGCCCTGCATGGTTGGCTCTCAACTAAGTATGCCTCCGGCGTTCTATCTCCCATGTCCCAAGCTGATAATCTTCTCTTAACAGGCACTGGGCGAATCTTTTGGGCCTTCTCGCGCGACGGCGCCCTTCCCTTCTCTTCCACGTAAGACCGCACGACCCCTATCATACTCCGCTGTCCACTAACAAACTCCTCCAGCTGGTCTAAAGTCCACCCCACTCTCCGCATTCCCCTTAACGCCCAGATTGCCGTTACGGTCATAATCGCGATTCTTGGATGTTTGTATCTCGGCTCATCCACAGCTTTCAACGCCCTCCTGGGATCGGCTGTCACCATCAACAACTTTGCTTACCTAATTCCAATCCTCACCAACGTGCTCATGCGGCGAACTACTATTCACCGTGGCACGTTCCATATGAGTTATGCCGTCGGGATGACGGTCAATATCATAACCATCGCGTGGCTCATATTTGCGATTGTGTTTTTCTCGTTTCCCTACGTGAAGCCTGTTTCTGGTATGCAACCCCCTCCCCAGCTCTGCCATGGTTCAAGTTATAGATGGAAATGCTAACATGAAGTAGCGCAAAATATGAACTACACATGTGCCTGTGTTGGAGGGTTCCTCGTTCTGGAGACGGCGTGGTGGTTCGTCGCTGGGAAGGAGTATACGGCGAAGATTTTGAAGGCGAGGGAGGAGAACCTTGTAGCAGACGTGATGGGGAGGGATGAGAAGACGGAGTGAGTCCAGACTCTTTATGGAGCATACTACGACTAGAAAGCTTAATCTACTTTGTTTTGTGCGCAAATCATTGAGGGTGTTTCATCCACCACGCCCGCTCTTGAATGAGACGACTTTGTGACTTCTGTTAATGGAAACTTGATACCGAGAAAACACGAGTAGTGGAGTAGCATTACAGTTATCGTATAAGCTGAGCTTTCCAAACCATAAAAACAGTATATCGGTATCAATAATAGTATTAATTGAGTATTTGTTTTTCTGCTATCTTTGGTATTTGACTTATAGAGAGACGTTACTGTCGGCGTAAAGCGGGCGAATTATCAGCCCGATGATAGTCCTCGACTATTCGCTTACTTCCGCATCTTGACGCCCAGAAATCAAGCAAGGTAGAACCGCATCCTGGTAATTGCCCAACGACAATGACGCTCCTCGACCTTCCTAAAGAAATCCTCTGCATCATTTATTCATACGTCTCAGCTAGAGACAGGGTTGCTTTGCTGTCCGCTAGTGGAAAGTATAGTCAATTATTTGAGCCAATTCATTATCGGCATGACGCTTGTGGCAAGAAACCAGTTGCACTGATTTGGGCGTCGGAAAATGGCTATGTTCAGACGATAAAGAAAGCTATCGCAGCTAGTGATGGCATTCACTTCCCCCGAGGAGTCGACGGTCGAGGGCCACTTTCAGTGGCGGCGAAAGCAGGCCACGCGGCGGTACTGAAGCTACTCCTCGCATCAGAGAGAGTAGACCCGAACGAGAGGGACGACTACGGTCAAACCCCCTTGTCACTATCCTCCTTTATGGGACACGCAGGCGTTGTGAAGTTGTTGCTTTCTATCAGCGGAATCAACCCCGACCCCATCGATAATTATGGCCGATCAGCGCTCTCCCTTGCCGCTGAGGCTGGCCACGTGGGTGTTGTGGAACTCTTGCTTAGCATTGAGGGGGTTGATGCCGACTCTAGGGACGTGGACGGACAGTCACCTTTTTGGTTTGCCATCGGCAAGGCTCATAAAAAGGTCGTAAATCTCCTCATAGGGACAGGGAGGGTTGACGTCAGTATGACGGATAACGATGGCAATACACCTCTCACATGGGCAGCCTGGAAAGGCAACTTGGACATGGTGAAGCTCCTTGTAGCTACCAAGGGGGTCGATCCTAATTCTAGGAACAATAAGGGCCAGACTGCCCTTACTGCCGCATCTATAAATGGGAATGAGGCAATTGTCAAGCTCCTCGTAGCCATAGAGGGCGTGGACCCCGACTCAAAAGATAACTCTGGCTCAACTCCGCTTTTTTTTGCAGCTAGCGGGGGCCACGAGGCTGTGGTGGAGGTACTACTCCAGACGGGGCGCGTCGATAGCAACCATATAAATGATGAGGGTAATACTGTGATGGCGGAAGCCTTATGGAATCATCATCTAGGCGTTGTTGAGCTCCTAGGTGGCTAGGATAATGTCGTAGGCTTTAAATCTATGCATTAAATACAGACAATGATTAACTTATACTTTTATAACGTAACGTATGGGGAAGTCGGACATATGGGGTAGTCGGACAAAAGTTTATTCTACTCTAGTTGACCTAGTCCTACGTGCCACACACTCCTCCAATTCCAATTCTAAGTCGCTTGAATCATTCTCTACCTCTTCCTCTTCAACTTCCTCGTCTACTTCTTCAATTGGTCGTTTGCGTGGCCTTCCACGTGGTCTTTTCTCGGTTGACTTCAACTCTGCCTCCCGGACAATTTTCAACACTTCCTTAGTACTAAATACAAATTCGCCTTGCAGCTTAATTCTCTTGCCTGTAGTTCTTTTCTTTCGTGTCTTAAGTATCTCTTTGTACTCTTTCACCTCCTTCCGAAGGATGCTAAGTTAGCATTCTGACTTTCAACTAGCCTAGTCATTCTCTTAGCATAACGTCAAGTTAGTAAAGCAGGAGAGTCGCAAGTTGCTATACTTAAATTAAATACTAAGTTTGCATACCTTAGTTTAGTTCCATCTAGAGGAGAACTTCGAAGTATTAAGAGATCTAGAGTAGTGATATTAGTTGAGTTTTGAGGTGTGCGAGGTAGTTCAGTTGGTTAAAGTAGAAGGTTAGCTAGAACTCTTTCTAGGAGAAAGGGTATTAAACCCGCTGCCCTCTACCCACTTCCGATGTTTTAAGGTATAAGACCCTTCTCTTAAATACACTAGAAGATTTCAACCTAGTAGGAGCGCTAGATTCGCTTTATTCCTACTTAAGTATACTAATCTACTTCCTGCGCATAAAATTGCTTAAGAGGTCTATACACCCTAACATTAAGTGGTTAGAGTAGATGAGAGTAATGAGGCGGTAGAATAAGAAGGTTGATGTCATTCTTAATGTATAGTGCAATTATATTGCTAGTAATGTAACGTATTTCACAAGCGAAGCGATCACACAAGCGAAGCGATCACTAAAACACCAAAACGCGTCAACTTTACAAAAGTCAACATGCTACAACCAACACAAGTTAAATCCTCTAATCAGGAGGGTAGAATACTTCTAGCTATCCAATCAATTAAGGAAGGGCATATTCAAAGTATTTGAGCAGGCGCAATGTCATATGATGTCCCGTATACAACTCTCTATAAGCAGTTGCATGGAAAGGCTCCTTGATGCGACTCTACCCCTAACTCACGAAAATTGACTCCGTACGAAGAGTCAGCTCTTGTTCAGTACATCCTTAACCTAGATTCGCGTGGATTTCCGCCCCAGCCGCAAGCTGTGCAAGAAATAGCTGATCTACTACTCTCTGAACGAGGCGAGGGCCCTGTTAGGAAGAACTAGACTACTAACTTCATAACGCGTCATATGGAAATCAAAGCAAAGTTTAGTTGAAAGTATGATTACAAACGAGTAAAATGTGAAGATCTAAAGATAATTAAAGGGTGGTTCTCCCTCGTACGAAACACAGTTGCAAAATACAGAATCTTAGAGCAGGATATCTACAACTTTAATGAAGCAGGTTTCGCAATGGGAGTTATTACTACTACAAAGGTAGTCACAAGCTTAGAAGCAAAGAGCCGTCTAAAGACTATACAGCTAGGGAATAGAGAGTGGGTGTTAATTATCTAAGGTGTTAATTCGTACGGATGGGCACTCCTGCCGTTCATCATTTTCAAGGCGCAGAATCACCTCTCTACTTGGTACGAGGACTTAGGATTACTAGACGATTAGGTGATTACGCTAAGTGAGAATGGGTGGACCTTAAATTTAATTAGGTACGAGTGGATTCAACACTTTAATTGACATATAAGCACTCGTACAATCAGAACCTATCGACTTCTTATTCTCGACGGACATAAGAGCTACCTCTTAGCTCAATTTCAGCACTACTGCATAGAACGGAAGATAATCACCCTCTATATGCTACTACACTCCTCACACATTCTTCAGCCGCTTAACGTGAGCTGCTTCGCTCTACTAAAGCTTTCGTACAGACGTTAGATTAAAACCTTCGTATAGAACAGGCTAAACCATATCACGAAGCTTAAGTTTCTCTCTGCATTTAAGGAAGCATTTAAAGCTACGTTTACAGAGTAGAACATTAAGAGCGGATTCCAAGCTACAGGGCTAGTTCCGTACGAGCCACAGAGTGTCCTCTCTCACTTGAATCTACACTTAAGGACTCCAACTCCTCCTATAGTTGAGAGTAACAATTAGACTTCAAAGACTCCTTAAACTATAAGGGAGCTTGATTTTCAAACAGAGCATATTAAGAACCGCGTCGTACGACATCAGAATAGCTCTCCTACCTCAATTAATGACGCACTAAGCCGGCTTGCAAAGGGAGCTTAGGTTATGATGCATTCTGCTGTTCTACTTAAGGCAGAAGTTAAGGCTCTATAAGTAGCAAATGAACAGAAAAAGAGGAGGGAGAGGAAGCGCAAGAGGCGTATAATGCAAGGGGGTAGTCTCTCCGTACGAGAGGGAGAGGATATCCTTTAGAGTGCTGAGGTTAAAGCTCAAGTCCGTACGGAGGTAGCAAGTGAGAGTAGTCGGCAGGTAGGCTCTAAGGGCCGACAGAAGCGCTGTGGCTTATGTGGTATTATGGGCCATAACTCCTGTACATGTACGAGGCACGAGGATTCAATTACAATTGATTAAGGGTCATTATATAAGGTGGTGGTATAGTAGTTGTAGTAATAGTCAATTTTTAGTGTTTTTGCTGCCGACTCGCTTGGGATGCCGACTCGCTTGTGAAATACGTTACCCGTTAAACACACAAGATTATTGTGACATACGCAACCCTTTAAAATATACCAAAAGAGATCAATAACTAGTTACTATATAGATTAATCATCCCTCCTCCGACACTCATATTACAGTAGCCGCCTACGTCTAATAATATTAGAACATACATGTCTTACCATACAATTTTCTCATTTTCAAGTGAACGCAGTGGGTAACAGTGCAATTCTTATCTCAGCCAGTCATAGAGGTGCCTACATAAAAGTGCACATAAAATCGCTTTATCAAGTGATGGCGACAGGCAATTATTCATATCCCTCGCTAATATGCTAACCTGCCAATCTCTAACCCAACCACTGCCCATTCCCCTTACCATCAATACAATCCACATACCAAACCTGATCGGCATTTCATCACTATGTTCCACGGCCCATCTCAAGTTCGGCCATCCTCGCAATAAGCGCAGCTCCAATCCCGCTCCCATCCTTCGCAATCCCAATTCGTATCCTCCTGTCCCCCTCAACCCCGATCTCATCTACGTCGCGTAGGGCGCTGCGGATGGAGGAGATGAATCCGGGGCAAAATTCGATGATGGAGCCATCGACGCCGATATCTATGATTCCCCCAGCTTGGGCTACAGGGGGCGTTGACGGAGTTTGCGGTTTCGATTGGGGGAGGTCGGATTCTGAGGTTGTCAAATCCGGGGTAGGAGAACAGAAGACGCGGCGGAGGAGAGATTGAAGGCGGCGGTACAACGATATGTCGAATTTTGGTTTCGGGTGGACGTCTGAAATGGCCTCATCACTCTCGGTCTCCACAGCTTTGAGGGTGATTGGCAGTGGCACTTTCCCGTCTAAAACACTCAGTGGTGAAGTTGGCGGCGTAGATACATCCCTCAAACGCCCAGAGTTAACCACAATAGCTGCAATAGCAACACCTGCCAACCTAGCTGCACGTTTGTTGATAGCAAGCACAAGCTTTTTTACCGCCTCCGCATCTTGTGGAGTAGCATCTAGGTTGAGCATCCTCTTTAGCTCGCTTCTGACAATCTCCAGCGTTTGGGATTCGTCACTGGCTGCCGAGGAGATAAAGGTGGTGCTGATACTGTATTGGTCGTGGATCGGCGAATTGGGAGGGATTATAATTGTCTCGCTGTACGGCGCAATGGCTAGCAGGGCGTGGCGCAGCGTTTCACCCAGAAAGAGTCCAGATACGCGCTTTTCAAACATCTGGATCCCAGGATGAACGGACTCGCGATCGACAGCTATGTCATAAGGGGTGTTGGGGAGGATGGAGAGCTCAGGGTCGAAGGAGCCCCATTCCGTGTTTAAGATCATATCCCCCAACGGAATAGGCGCAGCATCACCGTCGGTTTGAGGGGGGAGCATTTTGGTGATATTGGCGAGCTTCTCAACATACGCGCCATTGGTACCTGTACCAAAAATGGCGCCGAGCAAGGTAGTCGTCGCGCCAGGTGATTGATACGAGCGGGCTACCAGAGTGCCGACAGTGTCATTTACGAGGGCGGCAACGAGGACAGGAACATTTAGTGCGTCAAGCTCGTCTTGGAGAAGACCGCAAAGCTCCTGGCCAATTGCGTCTGGGATGTTGAAGCCTTTAGTCCAGTAGAGAAGGGTGCCTCTGTTGAGCGCGAGCTGCTTGAAGGCAAAACTAAAGGTGAAGCCGAGTTTAAGTAAAGCGTCTCGGGACGTCTCCGTCTTGCGTGTGCGATGGGCTTGGAGGAGATCATCGTGGTAGGTTTGGAGGAAGAGCTCAATCTGCTTGGCGAGGAAGTGGAGGAGCTCTCGGAATGTCGCTGCGTGCATCAGCTCGGGTGGTATGGCCGCCTTGGATTGCACAGTAGTGAGTTTGGTGTCGCCATGTAGGTCGACAGAACAGACGCGGACGTTGGTTCCTCCAAGATCAAGAGCAAGATAGAGTCCCTTTTGCTATCATTAGCAACTGCCTTGTAGATACGCACAGGTTGGCATACCTTTTCGGTACCATCAGGCACGGTTGTCACATAAGTAGGGATCTGCGCCATGGCGCCCCCATCGGCACTGAGGCCCTCATCTGGATACTTTGTCAGCCAAGAGTTCGATACCACGTGCTCTCTTGTGGGTTTGGTCACCAGAAAACGCGCAGTTCAACAAAAATACTGACGCATCTGACGTATGAAATGTTTCACTGCCTCCCTAACATGCTCTCCGTCGTACTCGAACTCCGCCGCAACGCGATTCGCATGTTCATGGATTGACATGACGCCGAGCTACAGATATCATGAGCACTCCAGGACGACCAGAATATCCAACGCGGGGTTATTATATGAGATGAAGAGACGAGCCCTCCAACACGAAATCGAGAATCCATGGCAACACAAGGTAGCTTCAGTGAGGTTACAGAAAGCGGGGCAATTGTTGGACAGCCAGCTATCACATTGTATATTTTGACGCCGAAAGTGTTGAGTGTAGGGGGTTCGAGGCGGCTTGTTGATCCTTCTGGTATCCCTCGGCAAACCCGGAACTCTTAACGCCGACTTCGCCGACACATTATAAGCACGTTCCCCGGCCATATCCCCCATAAGCATCCGCACTCCTGCCTCCGCGTTCCACATACCTCCACATAAGCTTCAATTTACCCAGAACTTTCGGTATTATTGCGGATTCCGCCTTCGTGTTGGAGCTAGGCGGCCGGTAATGAGAGGAAACCTATCCCTTTCGCCAATATGAGTTCGGACGATGGAGCGGTGCAAATGCCGGCCTTTAAGATGACCAAAGCCTGCGGTAAGCTCATAGAATCCCCGGGGCCGATTGCCTATTGATGATCGGCTCGGAGCGATATAATCTTATTGAGCCTGTACGTTTTACTAATGCGGGGTGCAGTGAAATGCCGGGGATTGAAGGTGACTTTATATTCCAATCAGTTCACGTGACCTACGCTTCGTCGCAGGTCTCCTGTTGTGCTGTATCATATCGTCATATAGTCATATTGAACCAGTCACTGAACTATCCCACAGCTGAAGTGCAAGGTTGACCAAGGACCTTCCTGTCGGAGGTGCTTACGGACTGGCGTTCCATGTGTCTTTAGACCAAGAGCAAACGTATAGCCACTCCTTCTCTGTACGCACGGCATCCCAAGGCTGATTGTTACAAAGGCCTCATCGACACGCGAAGTTTTGCCCCCAGAAGGCTCGCCTAATGCTGTTAGATGGACAAGCCAGACTTTACATTCGGTATTGAACCGCCTTGATATCATTGAGTCACGCCTAGATCTGGACTCCGCACCTGGTTCGATCGTTGAGCAGGAGCAAAATATGACACAGATAGACACGAGTGATCCAGCGCTCAGCGAGGTGTGGAATGCTGCTACCCAGCTCAGACAGAAGACGCATCATCCAGTCAACGAAAAGATATGGCTCCCGGCAAATATTCAGCAGTTGTGGCAATTGTGAGTTTCCCCCTGTTCCATCAATGGTATGATACGCATCTAACTGCGTAGCTTTCATATAAATATCCCTAGCCTACACTTCATTCCCAATAAGCAAAACTTTTCCTCTCCAACACCCCTACTTCTATCTGCGATGTTGTACATCTCGGCTCTGAACCACGGCACTCGAGACCTCGCCTGTTTGGCGCCGGATTACTTTCTAGTTATGTGTCGAGCCATTGCCGAGTTAAGCATTCCTTCTCCAACGACAGAACTAGTCGCAGATAAACCGTCATTTAAGTCGGAAGAGAATGCATTCCATGATGTCCTTGGTATAGTACTCGCTGGACTCGCGTGCGAAGCTTCAATAAAGACGACGGGGATATGGATATCTGTTGGCTACCGTCTTATATTGGAGTCGTGCCCTAAGGAAGTCGACGAGAGGTCGCGAGAGTGGCAGAGGCTTTTTGCTGGGCTCCAGGTACGTTATGACTGCATTGTCATCGTCGACTATCATATACTGACAATATTAGATCATCGACCTTGAGCACGCATCTCTCCATATGTCATGTCCCATAATTCCATTACAAGCGCCCCTAGCCCGCTTGCACATTTCATCCGAAGATGACATCTACTCTCTCACTCAGATGTTGCATACGGGCTTGACGCATTTTACTGGCCGGGGACTTCCCACTATATGGTCCTGTTTCTCGTCACCCCAGGAAAGGCCAATGTTAACAGCCTCTCTTACAGCCGTAGATGCGGCTATAATTCGCGACTGGGCCGTTCAACTAGATAGGTGGCTTGCGAGATTTAACAAACCAGGCCGTAAGTGCAGGATTTATTCCACATATGTACCATTCTGACAGCTCTATAGGGCACTTCACGTCTGAGAGCGATCGTAGAGTTGTATTCCGCCAGTACATCCTCCACAGACTACTGGTTTTATCCATTTATCACCCCGCGCGCGGATTCAATCTCTTTGCGACGTCTACTACTTCATCTGAGCGGCATGAATTGCTTGTTTCAACGCGTGCCGCCCTGAAGATGCAATTTGATGACAAAAGCATATGGACGAATTGGGATCTAGTGGTAAGTCCCATACATGGATTTTTGACAGAGCTTCGCTGATGAAGCAGATGATTACATGGGCGGCATTGATAGTACTCCAAGCTATATCCGGAGGAGTCGGCGAAGCGGACGGTAAGCGGCCCATACTGTCATATCCTGACTGTACTTAACACTTCTTTAGATATTCCCCTCGTGCAGGACCTCTTACACACACTCCGAGCAACCCAACAACTGCCGGCAAACTTCCGCCATCAGCTTGCTGCGCAGCTCGAAGCTAGCTTGCAGAACACGTCTATACAACCTGTGATGAGCTCTGATTTTGTGCCTCCTAGCGTCGATGATCACCTGGCATGGTCGATTTTTGACGACATGAGCATTCGCTTTGTAGATCAGAGGATGTGATAACAGTAGTAGTAGCACTTGGAACATCGCCTTGCTCTTGCTAGCTATTTTGTAAATGTTGTTCTCAATTTATACCTATATTTCAGTGTTTATCTGACGAACCACTGGTATGATTATCTCCCGATTACGGGGATTTAGCAGGGGTTTAAGTGTTTGTGAGCTTTCGAGGATGAGCCTGTTGTTTGTCTGACCCACGCTAGACGTAAATGTCTTCCCGATTCCAGGGTTTTAGTGCCAAGGGTGCTTTAGGGTCTACCCGTTGCTTGAAGACCATGGCGGCGCCTTTGAGAACTAGAGATTCTATTGTATTGCTCGACTAAGGACGATCACGTATGCGAGAAGTTGGAGAGATAAGCTCCAATGCGAAAAGTCTGAGGGATAAGCACCAATGCGAGAAGTCAGAGGGACAAGCACCAATGCGAGAAGTCGGAGAGACAAGCACCAATGAGAGAAGCCGGAGGGATAAGAATCAATGCGAGAAGTCGGAGGGACAAGAATCATCAAAATAGTTACTGTAACGTAACAGGGTGTATTCATTATCTCTAGCATTATCTCTAAGTCGAGAAGGATAACTTGTGTTTGCAGCTTTACTTACTGGCAACATATAAAGCGAGAGATAATTCAAAGCAATTAATTGGTTTCACGGGGGCCATCGAGTTTGAGAATGCTTCAGCCTGTCTCGTCTTCACATGCAAATGGGTCGTCATATCAATTCACCATGGCCCCGCACCAGATACCCCTGTAACAGATCACAGGTCAAAATACCCCACAGAAACGATCAAACTGTATCCCCGCAAATCTAACATTATGAACTACTATTCCGGTGGGGCAATTTACTTGAGCAGTGGGCGGCGCTGAGGGGACAAGACGGGAGCAAGCCCATCGCGAGTATTTTCAGCGAATAACTAACTTAACTAGAAAGCAAGTTGTATTTTATTTTCATTAGGATACCAGTTCTGGTTCCCAAAGAACCAAAGAATAGCGCGAAACCCAAGGATAGGAACAGTCTGCCAAGTGAAACAGCCTCGCAATGCGTTCAAAGTCGAAAGTTCTACGGCGGCAGCGGCGTCCAGGATAGGTGGGTAAACAGATTTTGGTAAATGGCACTTGACTGCCGATCCCAGGATCACGAACGTGATGCACGCGATCCCACAACTTAAAACTCAAGAGCCGAGGCAGATCGACAGCCGCAGCTCTAATTTAATGCACCAGCATCCCACAACCCCTCATTTCTACAACGGAATAGGCAGCTCCAGTTCCGTATATACCATTAAACCCTACAATTCAAATGGGCCACTATCTCCCTGGCCTTTCTTCGGGTTGATTTTCAACGATTACCCCGTGGGGAACCATGCCATTCTCACCCACATGGTGGGCCAATTGGGCTGTGCACATGGCTGTAGAATCGAAGAGACATCGCAAGGGTTTCTTGTTTGGGACACTTGGAACAGGGGCAGTGTTGTCTCCGGAGCCGTTTTGACATTTGGATGGTATGGACGCACTAAGAGGCTCAGCATATGGCCAAAATATTTAGTTTGTTGTGATTTCAACAGATGCACACGCAAGCATGAATAAATGGAGGAAGGTGCGGTTTCAAAGAGGAAGGAGAGAGATCGCCAGATGCTAGTTCTCAGGTTGAAAAGTCATGTGGTGATTAGTGAATGATGATGAATATTGTGATATGGAAAGCCATCTTTCTCCATATAAGCATGTGGCATCTCCCAAGTTATCACCTCCTTTCGACTATCCCAATCGTAAATCATACACCTTTCCACAACTTCCAGAAACACCCTCGTCACAAGCCTCCAAAATGAGGGCCTCTACGTCCCTCCTCACGCTCCTTAGCGTTCCCCTAGCCCTCGCCGCCCCCACCATCGTCGCCATCCCTGAAGGAGGCTTAAATATGCGCCAGTCCTCAGACACACGGAACGACCTTACAGACGGTAGTGCCTGTAAAGCCGTGACCGTGATTTTCGCCCGAGGGACCACGGAATCTGGCAACGTCGGCGCCCTTGTGGGGCCACCATTTTTCTCTGCCCTCGCCACTGCTATTGGAACAGAGAACCTTGCCGTCCAGGGTGTCGATTATCCAGCTGATATTGCGGGGTTCTTGGCTGGAGGCGATGCGGCAGGTAGTAAGAAGATGGCGGAATTGGTTGGCCAGGCTATTACTCAGTGCCCCGACACGAAAGTTGTGATGAGCGGGTACTCGTACGTCTCCGAAGCCGATTGTTAACATTATCATTTGATATGAGAACTAACACCAAATAGACAGGGTGGACAGCTTGTACATAATGCAGCAAATCAGCTAAGTGCTGCCAACTCCGCTAAAGTCGCCGCCGGTACGTCTTGCATTCCCAGAACTCATTTTCTCGTTCACTGCTAACATGTTTCATTTTAGCTGTGATCTTTGGCGACCCAGATGATGGTGACGCTGTTGGGTCCATACCGGCTGCGAAGGTGGATGTAATCTGCCACGCTGGTGACAATATCTGCGACGGAGGTATTGTTATCCTGCCAGCGCATCTGACTGTAAGCTTCTCCCCATTGTTATATTTAATGTCAGAACTTACTGGTATAGTACTCTATCGATGCCGGCGCCGCCGCAGCATTTGTGAAGGGAAAGACGGGCTAGTATATTATTATATGTGCAAGGATATTACAAGATACCTCATTTCAAGGGCCGAACTCAGAGTCAATTGTAACGTTTCTGTGAACTATCGATTCAATATGAGACGCCAAATGCTATGAACTCAATGAAAAGACCCAACTCCAACTCCCATAGCCATAACAATAACTACAGCAACCCATGCCACATAGACCAGCTACGAGTCCCGACTGAACAATTGAAACGCACCAGAGCCTAGTATCTCTAATATCCGGCTCCGCCACTACCACCGCCGCTGCCAGATCCGCCACCACGATTATTACTGCTGGGCCCTCCCCTCGGGTCTGGAGCTTGAACTAAGCCATAATTGCTCTGGGTCTGGTAGTCCGGAACTGCGCGGTTCCTGGAGCTCCCAGACGATTCGCCTGCCCTAAGCGCAGGAAGAGTAGAAGGAGCCCTATGGCGTCGAATTTCACTCATTTCCTTTAATTGTCGTCGTATTTCCCTTCGGCTTCTTGAGGCACTATTTGTAGACGACACAACAGGAAGGTTTGCACCTAAACAATAATGTTAGAATCCTGATACGCAAAGTACAAACAAGCGGATGCAAACTTACTCCCATCAAAAACCCTTACAATATACGCCATTGAAACAGGCTTCCCGGGCGAGTTTCTGAGGTAGTTCGTAAATATGTAGGGAGTTCCACACTGGTCTGGGTTACGATCTCCCGGCCGGGCATAGAATTCTATGATAACCCCAACGAATTCAAGCTCCCAATACCGACCAGCTTCTCCACCCTCTTCAGTCCATCCGGGGACAGTAACTTTGTCTGGCGTTAAAGCCCTCTTAGGCCCAAATAGAAATCCGGTGAGGAAGTGGCTAATTTCGCGGGCGACAGATAGAATTAGCTGGAAGGTGAACACTTGTTTGTCCTGAAAGTTTTCAGTGCAGATCATGCTGTCCAAGAGCTATCGGCACCAAATTCCGTTAGCAGTGTATTTCAAAAACTATGAAATTAGTTGAGTTGCTTTAAAAGCGCTAAACTTACTCCATGGTGTATGCTCAAGTCTCCAGCTTCCCGGGTATCATAATCATCCAAGGAAGAGTTTACATTCCCCCAATGCATTCTGTCTGAGACCGCTTCTCCGTCTACCAATGTCAAAAGTACCGGAGGGAACCTTTGTCTCATCTGTCCTAAGAACTGGACAAGTCTGCCCCTGAGCTGACTGAAATTGGTGTCGCTTCGAGGATATAAGCAGATTTGGTCGGCTCTATAGCGCTCGATGATGATTCTTTTAGCCAACTCATTAAACGCAGTCCACCCCTTTCCAGATTCAAGGAGAAGAAGGGCTCGGTCTATGATGTGTCGTACGGCCTTGAATTCTTTAGTCCTTTCGTCGATTCGAGGGGTATCCTGCCCTTGCTGAACATAAACGCAGAGATTTTAGAGTCGAGTTTCTGTCATTGTAGAAGATGCTTTGGCAAATTTAACGGGATTATAGGCAGCCGGTTTGTAGAAGGTATATGTAGCAAAAATATGAGATGGTTGCTGCCAGGACGAGGTAAATACTAAAGGGAAACTATCGCCTTATTATAAGTTCTTAAGTTTAGAAAGTGTCATTATTTATAGAATCCCCGTAGAGGGACATATCAGTCAAGAAATGCAAGTGCCTATTTTAGCTGCGTATAAGTATTTTAAGATAGCAATACTCATGATAGGGTGGCTAAGTGATCTCCTCTGTGCTCATAGATGCTTCATGGGTCGTGGAAGTTAAAGTCGAGAACATGAAACAGAGCTCGGCTTGGGTGAGACATAATGTTGATATTAGCCGCCTTAATTAGCAAATGGGAGCACACTTAAAGAAATACTTATAAATACTAGCCTAATATGAGGCCGCTGTCACAACGAGAAACACTAAAGACTGGTTACAAAGTGGACCTGAGAAAGCGCGTAAAACCCGTGGGGATGTGGTTCGCCGGCGTGTAAGCGGCCCGGCTCCGACCTGTTTCTCTCACAACCGCCAGCGACTACCATGCCGCCTATAATTGGCTGAATATCTGACAAATAGATAGGTAGGCGCATACAACCCTGACTTTATACTCTAAAGTCGCCTATACTAGGTTGTTCCAGTAGGCGCGCGGACATTTCGAAGCAATTTTATTTTTAACATTCTCCCATAAGCGCCGGGTTTGCTAAGTGCTGCCCGCATTACCCCGCTAAGCGGTCTGAAGCCGCAAAATCAGACAGAGCTCGCCGTCCCCATCCATCAAGGTTAACCGATTTCCATCTCAATATAAACATTTCTCTCCACGACTGCGCCATATAAGTATATGCTATCATTATCATTATCAGTCTTAGATATTGCAAGACACGCGATCATGGGGCCGCAAGACACGCCACACCCTACCGAACATAGCACCGACGAACAGTCCCAGAAGCTGTCCATCGACATTCTGACAGGCCAGCATCGAGATATCTTCACCCGGGCAGTGGAGAATGTATTATCAACCGAAATTGCACAAATCACATACGCACAAATAGCCGACGGCCTTCCACTGTCCAGTGTTGAGAAGGATACTTATGCCTTTGGGGCGCTCACGTATGACCACCCACTTCATACGAATCACATAGATCTATGTCCTGCGGCCTTGGAGAAAACCAGACAGCTTTACGCCGACTTTAATCCTCAAACCTTGTGTATGGATCGCAAGGCAAGACCATATTTTCTATTTTGAGCCCAATCGACAATACTAACTTTACATACGATAGCTTATTCATGCATATCAAGCTGCGTCTCCAGGCTCGAGAGCATTCCAGACACGGCTGATTGAGCTCACTGCCGTGGCTATACACCAGATAGCAGTTCGAATATTCAAACTAGATATCGGGCTGCATAAAGATGATGGCGTTGCTTCCTGGACACCACCGAAGGAGAATACGATGTTCTGGCGGCGGAACCCAAACGGCCCCCCACCAACGCTCTTCTAGCATAGGCTTTACCGCGACTACGATCAATACCCAGAGGGAGTTGCGGATGGAGTGGGATACTGGGCAGAGGCGCGTATCTTAGGCGGGGTTGCACTTTTCGACAGGCGTAAACCAGAATCAGATCCCCCCGTTGGGCTAGAGCATCTTCCCAGCATTGATGTATGATACAACCACCAACCCCTAGTATTTCCTACAGCTAACTGGATAGCCTGACGCCATTTACTTTCATTCAGACCGGAAGCGAGTCACATATCGTATCTATCGACTCCTAGATTCCCAGAAGCAGCAGCTTCTTGACTTCCTCCTCGCCGAGGAGACCCCTCCAGCCTCGTGCCCCCTTACGATTCTTGGTGATGACGACAATCGCCAACGGGTCGATCCTGAAGAGCCAATCGTAGACACCGGAATCTACAGAGATGAATGGGAGAGAAAGCCACCACCACGGGATAAACTGGACGGCCGGATTAGGGACGTGAAGGATGCTCTGAATTACCCCACCATGGATGATTGGAAAGCATCGCGCTCAAGGGGGTTCGACAAAAAGGAAGAGATGTACCGCCACCTTGAGGAAGACTCAGATCTTGAAGAATGACCATATGGATGATAAATTCTGCGTTCATGAGGTCTTACATGCCAGACCCAGCAAAATCGCACAGGACAATTCCTCCATCGTCATGGATTAGCAAGTTATGAAGCTCTATATCACCGTGTATAACACCACGTGAATGGATGAAGTCCATTGCCGATATAATCTGGTACGGCCAGCTAATAGAGACATGTTAGTGCTGGACGGGATTGCAGCTTGCGAATTTCTAGAGAGGATCTAGGAGACCACGAACCGTCGTCGATCGCTCTCAGAAACTCCAATTGCATCTAGTTTATCAAATGCAGCCAAAAGAGTCCCACGAGGGTGGTATTCAAATACTAGCCCCTTTCGCAATAGCTCATATTCAGCAGGACACCTTCCAAAGTATTTCAGTATGTTGGGGTGGTGGCCGTTGTCACGTTGTAAATGCTCATATATCCTCTCACCATCTTGGTCCTTGTCAAGAGGAGGAAATGTTTTGACGACGGAATTGGTGCCCTTAACATGGACGACTATGGATGATAGCCCAAAACCAATAGCCTCTAAATCATCCTTCTTGATAGTTGACGGATCGAAGGGAAGTATCGCTGTTGGCCGGACCATGACTAAGAGAACACGATGTTGGTCAGGGAACTACGAATGCATATGGCCCCAACCTGGACAAAAGTAAATACTTAGTCCGCTTCAGTAATAACCTCTGTCCAAGGCGAAATAATCAGGGTTACTCTGGATCATTATATTAAGGGGGCGGAATGTTGAAGAGGTGTTAATATCGGATTTATAATCATCCAACCCGGTGATTGTATCTTGCGCCATACTACTTTTGGATTAGTTTGAACCAGGGTGGCGTCGGTCGGAGTTTTACGATCGGAGTTTCCGATCGGGGTTTATACTCTTGTCAACGTCCAATACCAGGGCTGAAGTTGCCAATTGGGGCATCGAATATACGCGTCCCGGGAGTATGATCGATTAATTTTGCTGTGCGATTACCTCAATCCTTATGTATTGTTCATGCGCCGGAATTTCGCTGTTGTGATATCGTTCCGAAGTCCGATTCAAAGTATTATCAGCTTGTAGTTGGCAGGCGTATCAACAAACGAAGAACAGATGGAGGCGCACTCTGTGGATCGACCAGCCGAACAGGCCCAGGTATATGCCTCGTATGGAAAGGCTTGTTTATATTGTGTGAAAAGCAAGACGAGATGCGTTAGCATACCGAACGGACCCAAGTGCGAAAGGTACGTGCTACCATTCTGAGCAGAAACTCTATAGATAGCGATAGTTTCATTTGTATGCGCACCAATGTACCATGGAATTCGGGGGTAGCGAAGGCAATACTCTCATCGTGTATCAACAAAATGCTTACTTGATACACCCATCTGGAAAATACAGTTGTTTCTTATTATCAGCGTCTGCTTTTTATCGAAGTTTAGTCATCTCTGACAAAGTCTCAGGTGTCAACGCCTCAAGAAGGATTGCCAACCCGCATCAACAGTTCGCAAGAAGAGGGTTTCCAAGAGACCAGCAGCATCTGTATCCGCAAAGACAGCTGCATTAGAGCAAAAGCTCGATAGTATTGTGCAGATACTTCAGCGCTCTCAAGGATCCATTACTGGCTCCGCCCAACAACAGCTACCAATTCCAACACAGAACCCCGATGCCGGGGCATTCACTGGCCAAGCTTCAAGTTCAAGCGGCACGATTAATGCTAGTGAATCGTTCCTTATTGAGAGAAACGATGTGACCGGCTCTAGCGGCGATAATCATGTCAGGAAACTCTCTGTGGATTCTTCCCACCTCAGAGACGAAACGGAACAACGACCTGAACTGGTCGGATTTTCAAACGGAGGGTATCGAGAATGCGCCAATGGGCACCCAACACCAGCAGCCTCGAGAGTAAGTGACTCCAGTGTCCCAGACAGTCCCGATTCGGTGAACAGCTTTCCTCTGGAGAGCGACGCGGAGCTCGAAGAGGCTCTGGAGACGTATCGGATGAAGATGGTGCCGAATTTCCCAATTGTCTGTATCAGGCCTGATGTAACTGTCGATGAGATGAGATTGCAACGGCCATTCCTATTTCTTGTCATCAGGGCAATCTGTAGTAAGAACCTACGTCGCCAAGAAGCACTGGTCGTGGAAGTCAAGAAGACTCTGGGGAGGGAGATGCTGCTTGAGGGAACTAAAACCCTAGATCTATTCCTGGGCGTCCTGGTGTTTGCGGGTTGGTGCCACTACTACATATGTAGTAAGCCTATCATCTCGACTGTTATTCAGCTCGGGATGTCGCTTGCGTTTGACCTTGGACTTACAAAACCTTTGCTGGGTGAGCATGTTGATGTCATGCGACATTATATTATTGCACACGGGTGCCCCAAGAGGGTAAGTGGCACAAATAGGGCCGTAACCATGGAAGAACGAAGGGCAGTAGTTGGGCTTTACTTGGTTAGCTCAGTGTAAGTGGGCTTCCTCTCCCCATCGAGGAAGCATTCTGATATAATTGACTAGGGCCTCCAACTACTTCCAGCGCACTGAACTCATGCGTTGGACGCCATACCTTGGTGAATGCTTGCGAATCCTAGAAGAGAATAAGGATTACCCCACCGACATCGTGCTTGTTCACTTAGTACGAGCACAATTGATCTGTAACAAGAGTGCAACATCAACATGGGACGATATGTTTGGAGACACGTCAAACCAAGTCCCACCAAACTTCTACGCCAAGTCTCTAAAGTCTCAACTAGACGACCTGGAGCGTTCCATTCCCGCAGAAATCAAATCAAATGGTATTCTTCCTCCTCTACTAAGAAATTACCCACCATCTAACACTCTATCAGCAATTCTCCAGCTTCATATTCACGCCACCTCCCTCACAATACACGCCCATTGCCTCGCCTACACCCCACCCCCTCCCTACCCCGACCCCGCCGCCCAACTCCAGCGCCTCGAAAGCCTCTGGGCCACCTTCACAGCAGTTAAATCCTGGTTCGGCGTGTTTCTCTCCCTCGACGCCTTCCCGCTCGCGCGCTACCCCCACGTCTCTATCTCCACGCTAACGCAGCTCGGGCACTGCCTTGCAGCATTGTACCGTCTTACTTCGTTCGAGTCGGCGGACGTGGCATGGTGTGGAGGGAGGGTGCGAGTAGAGCTCGATATTGGGGATGTAACAAGGTTACTGGCAGAAAGGTGGGATGCGGTGTCGCGAGCGGATTGGGGTGGAGAAGGGTTGGATCCCTGGCCGCATGCGACGAAGAGAGCGCTGGGAATCGGTAGCTGGTGGGAGGCGAAGGTAGCAAAGCTTGGGCCGCGAGATACTGATGGGGGGAGTATTGGGAGGCCAAAGGTCTTAGAGGCAGTGGCTGGACCGGGTGTGCCTGAGCAACAGTCGATTGAGGCGTTGGAGTTTGATGCTGCTGTGGATATTGATATCTTGGATGATCCTTGGATGATGGATTTACTCGGCGGAGGATACGATTTTAATATGGAGACGCAACCGTGGTAGGATACATGTCGTTTGTCGAATGGGAGTTCAAAGCTGGGGAGTTTAAATGTACTGGAAAAGGAGATTCGGTGTTGTAGTATTGCTGCATAGGTATAATGGATCGTGTGAATAGTGAGTTCAATATTGGATTTTCTGCGACTGCTTCAGATTGGAAACATTAAATACCATATATCTCAACAAATTTCTTCATCCAGTGCTCGTATAGAACAATGTTATACGGTTGACAGACCTGTAGAATAGCGAAGAGCGCCAAACGAATTCAACGACGAATCCTCAGACCGGCCATCTACCCTCTTGGTAGTCTTCTCGCTCTGCACCCATCCCAACTCCTTCTCCATCCACGCCCAACTTATCTCGGCCCTCCGCACATGCTCTTCCACCACCTCTAGCCTTGAGTCCACCAGCGTCCGCGAAAAATTCTCAGAGCTTATCCAGCCATCGTATCCTAATCCGTCCTGTCCTGTGATAGCTCTCAAGATATCTAAGACGGGTAGATATGCGCCCTTGTCGTCCTCGCCAGGGAACAACCTGGCGTTCCTGCTCCAGCTCATCTTTGTTGGCTGCCCATCGACGTGGAATGAATGTCCTTCAACCAAAGGGCCTCTCATTCTCTCCGCGTCAGCCACTTGGGCCAAGAAAACCTTATCGACATCTATCACATCTCTCATCCTCTGCAGGCTTGTCTCAAGGCATTTTTTTGCACCGAGCATCCGTCCATCTTAGGCTGTGGGGTCCGCAAACTCTCGTCCACATATGTTAAAAGCATCCAGGCAGATACCAAAGTTGGCTCTGTCAACATCGCACACCAGCTAATATGTGGCCTCCTAAGTGTTGATAAAAGTGCCCCAGCACAGCGCTTCATATGCTATCCGCACCACAGGCTGCTGCTGTGCAGCTAAGTCTGCAATCTCGCGCATGTCGGAAATTAGGACGATTCGGTCCCCCGTTACTCCTTCAGTGAGAAAAGCCGATGGGACGACGATAAGCTCAGTGCCCAGCAGGACTTTGCAGAGAAGCAGCCAGAATTGAAAGTCCGCAATGTGCTTTGCGTGCTCGCCGGCGTCGAGCAGCCCCTTGTAGTGCATGAAAGGCTGGAGGCAAATGATAGTGAGTTTGCGGGAGATGCACATGGCGCGGGTCAAAGTGGCGGCGTGGAGAAGGTTAGAGCGAGTTGGGCTGCCGGGAATGGTTTTGGCGAGGTACTCGAGGTCTTCGTAGAAGAGCTCTATGCCCGCGAAGTTGTGAGATGCGGATTGGTCGAGTTTAGTCTCTAGAGGATAGACCCAGGCCGGGTCCAGGGATAGAAAGGCGATGCTAGCTTTTGGTGCCATTGTTGGCAGGGAGAGAAACAGTTGTTGGGCGCTATACGTGTTCTAAAAGAGGTTTAGGAGCTATACAAACTGTATATTATGCGTGGAGTTGCTTTTGAAGGACGTGGCAAAACAAAGATGATGCCTGGGATGCTGGTATATATACTGGCGATTATAACTCGGAATATATATCGCCTGCAAAATGGGAACTGAACTGAATGGAAGGAGGGGGATGGATCGAGGCATGGAATCGGTCAATGCATATCTAGATCACTATCTCTTGGATTTGTATGCCAACTCAACTGGATTTGGATCTCAGGAGTTCACATTCATGAGAGTCCTATCTTTTTGAACACCGTCTCAACTTTAAGAACAAATCTAAATTATTTTCGTGGCTACCTCAGTATCAATAAATGTCGACATAATGAATATTGCTGTGGCCCGAGAACGGGATGCAATGAATGGGCCTAAGTTGAGGCTACCTGCATGGAAAGTCAAACTTCGCAACAAGAGGAATAGTAACTAATGTAAGGACATCAGATAAGGGGAATCTAAATTAAGACAAGAGAGAAATATGAGAGAAGTTGAATACGCCTGTGGATTGTTAGTGGCGCCATAGTTAATAAATGATATATCCCAGTATCTTACCTCTCATCACCTTTAGCTTATTGATATAACAGCTACAGATTTGAGCCATGGAGAATGAATCGTCTCAGAAGAAATCTTACCTACGACACATTGTAAACCCTTGGTGGAGGTATCATAAATGGGTAAGCAGATTGTCTTGCAGGCAATATCTTTATTGGGGGCTTTCGGCAACTCGCTCCCTTACTTCGGTTTCATATCCAAAACGCCTTCTTACAGATTCCTGGAATGTTGGGTTTAAAAATAGTTACGGCTACCTTGCTGTACGCTTTTTACCTTGATAATACATAATGCTCTGACCCTAGATACCATAATTCTAGTGACATGTCGTTGAGTGGGCCTGTCGCTAGTTTCAAAGTCACTCCATCGTTACCAAAACCAAACATGGACCAAGTGCGTGCAACAAGAACTGAACCGTAAATCTGGGTCAAGCTTCATGCAATACAGCATTTGCCTTGCCGATTAAGCTTAATGGACTTCTACAATGAGGCTATCACGACCAAAGATTTGCCAACGAATACCATAGATATGCGTACGAAGGCATTAGCAAGGTAGTATTTGTGGAGATGTGCAGACAGGTCAGATATCTGTTCCGCAAAGTCATCCTTTTCATTCCAGACTATCCCTTGAAATAAACGCAGAAGTTCAAGGGAGGATAATAGCTGTGGTTTTGATTGAGGAGGAGGAGGCTATTGCGTCAAGTTGATGCAAGGCCAGGTTGTTGTTGTTGTTGTTGTTGTTGTTGTCAGAGGCAGATACAGCAATATGGCAAGAGTTCGAGGGTTTGACGTTCTATTTACGAATGGGGTTGGCAAATATAAACGTAGAATTTCTATTGGTATAGACCAAGGGATAGAGGCGCAGTGGACTTTGCAGGTCGCAGTGGCACCATAGTTGCATGCAAGGCATAGTGTAAGCTTGTCAGCCACCTACATCATAATGTGTATGCCTTTGATTCTCATCTTTGGAAGTGTAACTAACTCTCAACCTAAACCTTACTATGACACAACAGCCTCTCATCGAAACCATTTTCCGACTACTGTTCCCTTCCTCGCTGCAGCATCCGCCGCTTTCTTTGCCTCCCTTCTCGCCTTCTGCATCAACAGCATCTTCATCACAAAATCTTTTTCCATCTTCTCCAACTGCTCCTTATTTAGCAACCCCTTGCTCCCATCCAGCGCGGTATCCGGATCTGCCGCCAGCATTTTCACCCTTGCTTTGGGTTGAGGCTCCATTATCCCTGCTTTAAAACTCAGTGTCTCTGCTTTCGCCACCAGCCACTCTGCATTCCGCATCCCTATGGACCAGTGCGATGGTAGCCTCGAGTAGCCCACCCAAGACCCAACCAGCGCTCCTGCAACGCAGGCGTTGGTATCCGCATCTCCTCCCTCCATAATCAGGTTTGAAATGAGTGTCTCAAAACGCCCCGTCGATCCTGTGTCAAGTCCAAGCCCTTCTCGAATGGCAAACCGCAGTGTTAGAACCGCAGATCCAAGACACTTAAAAACATATCCCATCGTCTTGTCGTCCAGCTCCAATTCTCTCAGCGTCTTCGCATAACAATACTTCCTATGCTCCTCTCCTTTCAATGTGGACTCTACTCCTTCAAGACCTTCCGTAATAACCGGGTCCTCCTCATTGAGCGACTTTCCCGTCGGATTCTTCAACTCCGCATTTCCATCAACCCAAGTAAATGATGCCTCAATGAGTGCATCAAGGTCCCCCTCAGTCACAATATCGCCCCGAATAATTCCCCGGACAAGCACCGTCACAAGACAACAGCTAACCACACACCGTGGATCCACGTGTGTCACCTTCCCCACATCAGTAGCGACCTGAAAAGTCTCCTCCAACGTCCGCCCAACACACATTACTCCCAACGGGTGCGTGCGCATCAGTGACCCATTCGGGGCAATACTGCGGCCGCTACGGAGCCAGCATGCCAATGCCACAGCTTCGGGGTCGCGCAGGTACTCCGGATCCATCAACACGCGGCCTGTGGTCATTCCGATTCCGAGGGGTGGACGATCGAGGCAGCGCAGACCCTGCTGTACCCATATTTGGAGCCGTTGGGCGATATCTGATGGTTTGACTGGCGGCGTGTCACTTCCTGGGACGTAATTGTGCAAAAACGACAGGATCAGGGAGATGGATTGGTCGGTGTCGTCTGTCCAGTCTGTGGACGCAAAATTGTCTCTGTGACTGTCCTCACGGAATGGTGTCAAGTCGGCTTCAAGGAGGGAGAAGCGGCCGGTGGGGTAGGCGCGCGAGCATTCTGTGCGGGGTAGGAATTCAGTATACAGGCCGATAGCGTCGCCCAAGGCGGCACCTCTCATGGCGCCTAGAGCTTGGTATATCAGTGTAGCTATATATACAAGGGATGTTGGCCGTTTTAGAGACTCAAGCTAATAGAACAGCCTTTCCCTCTCTCGTCGATTCCGCCTTCTCGTTGGGGGGGGCTGTACCCACTCTTGAATGGCGTCTAAAATATCTAAGTCTTCGAATCCTATCTTGAAGTTCCTACACACTGCTATGCAATGGCGGGCGTGGGCTAAAAAGCCAAATGCTCTCGTCCTTGCCTCATCGCTGCCATCCTGGTTAACGTGGCTATAATAAGAATGATAGGAGACTTGAAGAACTTGACGAGCATAACGCAATCTGCCTTCAGGGCCCATCATGTGGCGAGTACACTCGAGCCAGAGTGGGTGGAACATCAACGGTTTTGAGAAATGGATCCGTTCACCAAACGAAACACTCTCGATCTGATTGGAAAGGCGGTTTCGTACTTGGATGCTTTCCGTAGATAAGATATCTTGGTCGGGAAACTCTGCTGACGTTATAAAGCAGGTGTGGTCGAAGAAGTTTGTGCCAGATTCACTAGTATCTAGCATACAGTGAAACTGCATAAGCCTCCATGCCTGGCCCTCTGGATCGCGCAGCCTTCTTCGAGAAAAATGAAACGTTTCCATTATAGACACATTTTCAGGGCTGAAATTTAGGAATTCCTCCCTCTCTTTGTAGTTGTCGCTGTTGAGTATGTCAATAAATTCTTGCCCGGCAGTTGCAGGATTGTTGTACGAAACCACTCTGACGATGTATTTGATGGCGATAGATGCAGCCAGGGGATGTCCGTGGACCGTTTCTGCGATCTGTAGTAATGTCTGCCTTTGGAAAAGATCACCGAACGTCTTACTATCCGTTAGCTCCTCATTCCGAACGGTCTCCATGATTTTGATAAGAGTATCGGCATCCATGGGTGTTATTCTGATTTTGTGGAAGTGAAACCCTGGGTCATGAACCACAGGATTTCGCGTCGTATATAAGACAATCTGTGCCTCAGGAGGAACGGTCTCTCCAATCCTGTCAACTCCTTGAACCCCATCTACGTCATCAAAGAGGAACAGTGAATTTTCATTCTCCTTATCTTCAAGCCAAGCCTTAAACCTTTGAATTCTCTCTTCGGGTCTCTCATTTCTCCACGCTTCTTGGAGATCCCTCCCTTGAAACTCTTTCATTAGATACTCAGGGCCAATACGACGAGCAATATGAATATAGGCGCGGTCTAAGGATGCTTTGTCGTTGCCTTGAACATAGAAAATATTCCGACGATCTAATTCCTGGTGTGCAATATCCAGCATAGTTGCCGTTTTCCTATAATTTAGAGAAAGAAATTAGCAATAATGAATAAATAGGAGGCAGTCGTTAGATTTCTCACCCAATTCCACCAATTCCTGAAAGGGCAATAGACGTTTTTCCATGATCCTGGAATGACTCTATGGCCCTTGATGCTGAGATTAATTCTCTTTCTCGGCCCACAAATTTAGGCCTCATATTTAACCCTCTTCCTTCAAAAAACTTCCTATCCCTAGGGAGGGGACAGCTTGGAGCTGTTGGGGGCGGCAGCCAAGCCCTCTTTTGCGGCGAATATCTGTTAGCGAGTTCAATAGCATAGGAATCCGAGGCTAGCACCTCTATAAATTTATAGTATAAGAAATCTCGATTGGGAGGATCTATATTTCTACCTCCATGTGCCTTGGACTTCAATTCCCACTTACGTCGGATACAGGAGGTGCGTTATTGCCCCCATTAATCAACAAGCCTCTCAAATATCGCAGCTGGGTGACCAGTTCTATAAACCCATTGAACTTCGAATCGAACTTGCAAATTGTGTTATGATCAACATTTTCCATAGGAGAGGCCGTTACATTTCCAAAGCTTGCCGATTGGCGAGTGACAACCTGTTGAAGTATTCAGCAATCGGCTTATTTGTTTTATTACGGAGAATACAAACATGTCGGTTAAATCCTTTGACTTTGGTCTTTTTCGTCTCATACAAAGCTGCACATGGTGGCTTGATCCTCATGTTCGCATACAGGTCCTGGCTCTCAGAGGAGGTAGGATTAAATGCCCGTAGAGAGTCTACTATCTCTGGTCGAACTCCCCAGCTCACACTAGCGATATCAAGCAAAAGTTTATTCCAGTCTGCCTCTGTTGTTCCGGAATGGGGTGTACTCAAAAATAGAAGGCCGCAACGTTCTAGCTGAATTCCCTTATACTCTGGTTTGTCATACCCATTCAATCGGATCATTGCCTGTAAGAATCAGTATTTAAATAAAGGCTTTTGTCTACCAGTTAACGGGTATATGTTACTGACCTGCCGTGCTACAAGTCCACCCAACGAATGACAAACGAATAAAATTGGCCTAGCTCTCTCCTGCTCATAATGCGTCAGTAATGTGTAACATATTAATCCACATAGTTGAGTTACCTTTTCTGACTTCCTAACATTGCTCACAGACAGTAGCAAATGGTGTGACCATTCCAATATACCAGAGAGGTTCTGTCTGTCGGATAGCTGAGAGCTGTACCCAAAAGTCATTACTCGAGCATTCTCGAATGGCTCTGTTGTTGGCAATAGATCCCGGAGCCACATGATCGTTTTGGTAGTAGATTGCGCTGCCCAGGTATCGAATGCGTTCCCATTTAGTCCATGTACAGCACATATGCTGTTGCTGTCAGTGTTCATACCTCGTAGCTGGAAGTTGGAATTTTTTACTCAAGATCAGGTTCATCGGGCGAAGACAGTACGGTGATGCCGTTAAATACATCGTCTAGCATCCATTCCGTGTCATTTTTCTGCAAAGCAGCCTCCTCGTGTGCCTTAGATGGAAGAGTAATTGTGCCAACATAATCGTCGGATTGAAGAGAAATGGATACGGTTGGATTATTGCTTCCGCTCACTGAAGAGGATAGCCAACCCCGGGCAATAGTTTGAGAGCTGTACTGTTTTGCAAAGTCGATGAAGGTAGCCTTGTCGGTTTGTGGGGGAATGCCCTTGACGCGAAGGCTGTTTGAAGAGACTTTCGCCATAGCGATCGATGAAGGCGGCGGGATAGGCGGCGAGATTGTACTTTGAACTTCAACCTTGTTTACGAATGAACCGATTGTGTCGCAGCGAATCTATCTCATGGATATTTCCCGACCAGCTCTGAGGGTGTGAGCTCACCCATATAGTACTATGAAAATAGCTCAAGGGACATGTCAACAATTTCATCCCAGCCACGACGCCGGCTGGCTGTGATCCTATGGATATGTCGAGGCTATGTACATGGAAACCATCGGAAAGGGTGGTTTGACACACCTCATCACTACAAATGTCGCATCTCGGCATAATGTTGACCTTTTAAGGTAGCCTAGGGATGCCGCGATTGACCCGTGTGTGGTTATCTGTGTTGACTGCGATGCCGCCAGACGGTGTCTTCGTGAACTGCGAGCTAACTCTACTCGGAAAAAAGTTGGCGAAAGCTATGCGCATGAAGATGAAGAAGATTTAGAGCGACAAGAAGCAGTCCCCGGAGCTGGATTCGAAGCTTGGACGCTTAATGAGCATCTTGGGTTTGATCTTGTACATATAAAATACCGCTATTAGGAAAGTAATAGAGTACCATCTAGGGCGATGGCAATTGATTGTTTTTTGCGCGGTGTGCCTGCGTAAGGAAATTCATAGCTGTCCACGCAAAACATGGAATATAGATTTTAGAGTCTCCTATCGTCTGGAACGGGTTTGTCTTTTTGAAAGCAGGCTTTGTTGACTCGCGAGATGGGCATCAATCTGTAGAGAACAGAGGCTTCCAAAAACTCTTAATAAAAACCTTAACAATACCCAAATCACTACGCATAACAGTAGTAATACCGCTGGCAATGAGTCCACTGTGGACAAGGTCGAGGATGCTTTATACGCCTTCTAGAATGCTGGAACGCGCAACAGGAAGTAGAGTGCCTGGCACCTCTGCAAAAAGGACTAGTTACAAATTTGTAGCGCAATATCACGGTCCTTGCAATGTTCGTCTTCTACCTGGAAGCTATTTTACACTTCTAGATTTGTGTGGGATGTCATAATGCGGTAACCTTACGTCATAGCGAAGCTCGGCTGTGTAAAGTCCGAACCATTCTGATAAAGCTTCTTGTAATGTTCGCTAGGTTCACCATCGAAATCAACCTCAACTCTCAACACCAACATCAAGGCCCATTGTAGGAAGAAAACCACCCTTCGTTACTATGTCTTCTGTTCCAGAGGAGCATCGCATGCACAGGTTTAGTCATCCACGATTATTATAAGTTCCGCAACTCTGACCCTTATTAGAATCGGACAATGGCTCCCTCAAGACCATCGTGTGCACCAACAGTGGCTCGAAGATACTGTTAAGTTCGTAGACGAGAACCCGAAGGATTTACATTCCGTAATCCGAGAACTCAAGGAGCTCATTGAGAGCGATACGAGACTGTACCTCCTATCGAACTCTATGTTCGATCAAATTCCCAATAAAAAGCCATATTCTAAGAACCCCGCCGGAAACCCCCAGGTTCGGGACCATAAACACATGTTACGTCTAATGAATCACCTCATGACGACCGCGCCAGCATATAGTGAGAAAGAACACCGCGTCGGACTGGTGGGCCTTCCGTTCCAAGCTCTCTTCGACTGGCCCATGGGAACCCCAAGTGGATTTGCCTTTTTCCAAGATCCGCAATTCAACAACATCCTCAGAAAGATCCTGAACGAATGGGGCAAGTTCCTTAAAAGCCCTCCATCAGCACAGGTGCTCAACAACTCCTCCAGTGGCTGGTTCGGCCCCACTGGCAGAAGCGACCTCACGACTACCGCTAACAATGCCGCGCAAACGAGCCTCAAATTTGAGGATATGTTTCACTGCAATGTAGGTGCCGAAAACCACGGATTCACGTCCTGGGACGACTTCTTCACGCGGACTTTTCGCGAGGGTGTTCGCCCTGTAGCCTCACCTGAACGCGACGATGTTATTGCCAACTCGTGCGAGTCGCTACCGTACAAAGTAGCCTACAACGTGCATGGTCGTGATAAGTTTTGGCTTAAGGGCCAGCCGTATTCTGTACTAGATATGTTGGCACACGATGAGCTTTCAAAGGGCTTTGTTGGCGGCACCATCTACCAGGCATTCCTGAGTGCATTGAGTTATCATCGTTGGCACAGCCCTGTCAGCGGTAGGATCATTAGGGCGTATGTGGTAAACGGGACGTATTACTCGGAGCCACCGTATACAGGACCTGTGCACTCAGGGGATATTAATAAAGATGGCGAGAATACAGGACAGGAATATATTTCGGCGCTTGCGACTCGTGCGCTAATTTTCATCGAAGCGGACAATCCTGATATTGGGTTGATGTGTGTGATCGCCGTGGGTATGGTAGAGGTGTCAACGTGCGATATTACGGTAAGGGAAGAACAGCATGTTGAAAAAGGAGACGAACTTGGTATGGTGAGTTCATATGCCTACAAACTTATCACGCAATAAAAACGCTAACGATTTACTATATGAAGTTTCATTTTGGAGGTTCGACTCATTGCCTTTTGTTTAGGAAGGGTGTTGATGTCCAAGGATTTCCTAAACCAGGAAGAAAGTCTAATGTACCAGTAAGGAGTCAAGTGGCTTATGTGGCAAAAAAAGAGCTTAATAGCTAAATATCAGCATGCTATATGTAACTTATGGTTAATTTTGTTTCACGCCATTAATAAGGAATAAATATTCATCGGTTTAAACGTAAGAACGGGTAGAAAATTTACTGTGCTTTTCACCGTAAGTCGGCGCCTCCAGGCTGTCTCTGATTCGATCCTTCATATTAGCGAGAGGGCGCAGTATTCCTTCGACACGTCACAAGGCTTCCAAGCAGTAGACATTATAGGCTAGCACATTACGGTTTTCCATAAAGGCGCATAAGATTTGTATACTCGTATGGAAATGCAGAATTTCAGCCGCTGTACGCTACCGATTACGTTCTTTGACATGAACCGCAAAACTTCAGGAGGGGGGTGACAGGTATACCCACTCAAGAATCTCTCACGTCAGGGCAAACGGTTTTTGTAATCCGAGAATCTCTACGTGACATATCATAGCATGCTCCAGAATGGAGTCAGATGAACCTCAGCGTTTCTTTTTGGCATTCTTCAAAAGCATTCGCATACCCAAGGCCCTATTTGCTCGAACTGCACGAGACACTTACGAATGGGGCAACAATGGCGAGCTAGAAAGAATCACCGAAGATCATTATAGCCAAACCCTGTATTCATATCATTTTGGTGAGGGCAACGACGCTGGGAAGTTCATGCAGGATATTGAAGCAGATGGCATCGCAAGTTTGTACGGCAAGTCCTGGTCAGAATGGTATATCGTGGAAGAGTCCTGGCGAAAACGAACTCGGAAATACAGTTCACCTGATGACGCGAAGCGGAACCAATTCACAATATTAGGCCTATTGATGAGTGTGTTCCCGGATGCTTGGAGTGAAATTGCATGGGAAGAAATCGAAGCTCAGTTATGGGATGTTGCCGAGACAACCTGTGTTCCCTTCTTGAGTGTCCTTACAACGACTGACATCGAGGACTACTTGGCTTATTCTTCAAGGCAGTGCAATCTTCCCACCATTGGTTATACGTAAGCTAACAATCCTATTACAGTCAACAGAAACGGCAATATTTAATTTCACTTCTCAAATTCTTACTTCGACTCTCATTAGTCCTCGAGAAAAGAACACCTCCGAATTTTAAATCTCTAATTTGCGGAGGAATCTGCCTTCTTCGAACTAGTGAATTGGAGACTGCTGGAGATGTTTCTTACTTGGAATTATTGCAATCCATCATCTGCATCCTATCCACAAATTACAACCAGCCATGGGCTGCTAGGAAGGAGCTCATGGCGTTGAAGACCAATTCAAGCAAACGATCTAACGCTGCTATTGGATTCGCATTTGCATCTTTACCATTAAGTTGGGCGAAATCTAAAACGGAAATGCAGTGGCTTCCAAACGAAGCCCCCTCTACGATAGAAGTAATAGCGTATGCATTACTCGCCGGCGTATCATCGGCAGAAACCATCTCCACTCCGAGTTTGCAAACCCTATCATTAGAATCAAGAGTTTTGGTTGCGTTTTGTGAAGCAAAGAGAAAGTCTTTTAGCCCGGCCTATCTTCTTCTGCGGGAGTCCTTTGCTGAGTTGACCAATTCCTACGGGAGATCTTCAATGGAATATTTACTTGCTGGCACGGCTCTAGTGAGCTGTTGTAATGAGGGGTTTGGGGGACATGCTGCAGAAATAATTGCCAACTCGGTATTTCCAAGCCTATATGGTCCCGATGGTGTTCCAGTTAAAGTCGAATTCCCACAACAAACATTTCCCATGGTGGCTATTGCAGATTGCCTCCTTGGTCAAAGCAAGTTTGACGAAGCACGAGAAATTCTTCTACGGGTTTTAGAGTACCCCTTGATGGATTTTAATCTGTCAAACATAGCGATCTGCACAGAACTTCGCTTGTTAAAAATGAGTCGAAGACAGCGCAAGGCACCGTCTGATCCTGAAGACTGGGAAAGGCTAGGACGCGTCTTTAGCCAGTTCGACGTGGCTACTGACTCTATCAAATACGAATGCCTAGAAGAATTAGTATCATTTTTATCTGTTTTGAAACCTCGGGATAAGCCACCTCAGATCTTCGAAATTGTCAAGGTTGTAAACAACTACCACATTGAAGAATACAAAGGATCCGCTGATTCGAAGAAAAACCTCGTAAGTAATATTGAGAGTCTCCAACTATACAAGAATGAATTGAATCTATTCACGATTTTGGGACCACAACTACACTACTGCAGAAAGATGAGGGATAGATTTCCGCATGCCACAGTCGATTTTATCGAGAGAATTGGAGCAGCAAACTGGCAAAGATTTCAAAGAATCCAGGGGCTTATGGAGCCCGTTAACGTAATGGATGTCACTGTCGATACTGCTGCGTCAAAGTTCCAGGATTCCGGTCTTGGTTCCTCTCTTGGTTCAGAATTGAGTGGGAATCATATATTGGGTATACAGCAAGATGCAAAGTCTGTGGTGTCTATCCGTTCGTTTATGGGAAAAGAGCAAGGTGCCACCACTCTTCAGTCAATGCCACCGGAAGATTCAGAGGGCAATCGTATTTGTTATATATGCCAGAAGACTCTAAAAGACGTGCATCATGAGTCTCAGTGGAAGTATGTTACCTGATAGTTTTATTTACCCACTTTCAAACTAATAGACTACAGACGCCATGCATTCTCGGACCTTCGACCATATGTTTGCATTGTAGAAGACTGCAAAGCTAATTCTGTCCAATTTGCCTCTCGATCGGAGTTTGCAGCTCACCTCACAGAACATCAATCATACAAAACATGGAGATGTACAAAATGTGACACATCCAGTCAAAGTTTTGACTTTATTCAAGACCATGTAGCGCGCAACCACCCACTATCAACGCCAGCACAGCAAGACTGTCAAATCGAGGAACTATCTCATTTGCGAGACCTTTCCACCCAACGATGCCCTTTTTGTAACGACATACCAGGCCATGCAAACTTTGTTCGGCACATTTGTCACCACTTAGAGGAGACATCTCTCTCTGCAATTCCGCGAGAAGAGGATGAATTTGATGACGATGATGGAGAGGGCATGTCATGGGAGGAAAATTCGCCTGGTGATGTCGACAAGACTGAAATTGAGAGAGCCGCAGTCGAAGAGATCCTACAGAAACCTCAACCGGATCCTACAACAAAGCCTAGTAAAGATGAATGGGACTTTGCAGTCGAAGAGATCCCAGAGGAATCTAGACCCGAACCTGTAATGGAGCATAATAAATATGAAGAAGGCTGGGGTGCTTCCTGGGGTGCTTCTACTTTGACGAAAGATAAGAAAAAGAAATATGATAAGAAGAAGAGTCGAAGAGTGGCCTCTACTGACGACTGGCTCGGATGGCAGTATGACTATGATAAAGGGTGCTATGTCAACTCTAGAATCAACAGCGATGGAGGTAAGGGCAACTCATCAACCTTTGAATTATTAGGTTCTCTGCCGATGCTAACTCTATCAAGAGATGGAAACTGTAGATGGGGGACAGTGCTCCCCCCTCGAAGCACAACCAGTAGGCCTAGAAGAAGGCCTCGACCAATTCAGTTTGTTTCCAGATGAACCCGAGTTAGAAGCCGCAGAAACAACCCCTAGAGTCATTACGCCTGGAGCGGGAGGTTCTAAAAACATAGAAGCGGCTACAGAATATTATGCTCGCAAGGATATAAGGAGAGACGAGAAGAAAGACGGGAGGGGGAACGAAACCCCAAATAATCGCCTGGCGACGTATTTTGTACCCGCAACCGGTATTGATATGGAGGTCATTGCCACGGATATCCCTCGCTATCTAGGCAGTGATGCTCTGGTAAAACCCGGGGAGCGTAAAGTAAGTAGCTACAAAGCTTCGAAAGTAACATTGTCCTGACGTATAACTAATATGTTTTATAGAATTTTAAAGGTGAATATATACAGGGGTATTTTATCACAGCTTATAGGGCGCCCACAACGGTTAGTGAAAACTATGGGCTACCTCAATATCAATACTAAATATTGCATTGTATAGGACAACATTGCAGATATCAAGGCAGCCTCCGCAAGATGGATAGCAGAGAAACAGTCTCAACGAACCGGGACGCGGCATCAAGGTATATCCAATTCACGGCATCTCAATATGCAAGGTTCTAACGTAACAGCAACATCGGACTATTCACAAGCTCCACGTCGTTCTTCTTATGGACGTGGTCGAGACCCTGATTAGTACAAACCAGGGCACCCCCAACTCTACCAGCCACAACTCCCAGTTCCTCGTTATGAGAGTAAGTACTTAAGCCAACCAGTTTCCCGACAACTGTCTCAGGCTCCTGATAATGCTCGACCCAATTACGCAATCGACCAGGATTTCCTATCTTCTCTCAATACGCCTCATTCAGCCATTTACTCAGGCCAGCCCAGCCCCAGCCCCGGGCCATATCCAGGGCCTAGTAATGCTCGATCCGAGTATCTAACCGCCTACGGAACACCGAAGGGCGGTTACGATGATGATATCTTATATGACCCTTCAGAAGTAAGCGGGGATGGCTATACGTTGATTTCCCGACAATTATCGTGTCACAACAACCTAACGAGAACCCGTATTAAGGGGCTTGAATGAGGAGAGTTCTTGTGCCTCAATGACATGCAAGGGCGGCACCTCTTCTAATTTTAGACTAGGGTTGAGTGGCTTGTCCTTTCGAGTTGTGCCGAAGATCGCCGTAGGGGAAATGATTCGCTGGTTTAGTCGCCAAGTGTGGATAGGAGGGCGACGTAAGGTATGACGAGACAGAGGACATTTTTTACGTGGAGGTTTCCAGTACGGCATGCTTTCTTTTATTACTTCTTTGCATTGATGGCAGGCTATGTTGCAATTGAACGAATGCGGAACTCCAGGCACATTTCGCACAATGAAGGTGCTATATATACATATCCTACGCGCGCGTGCTTCAGTATAGTACTTTGGGTGCGGTATAGGCCAAGCCATCGATCATAGCCGTTCACTGTCGTGCTCTGCGCTATCATATATACATACATACTTCCACTCCTATGTAGCCCTACCCTATCCGCCCTACGTCTGCGTGAACGACTCAAGCAAAACCAATCCCCCAAGAGCCGTCGTAGCATGATTAAAAATGCCCCACCTGTATCCCATAAAGATCGCCCAATCCGTATTCATCGTATACGCATCCCCCAAATCCACAAAGCTCGCCCCATCAGTACTATACTGAAACGTCACCAACTTCGACCCATCACCGCGCGAATCCATACTCGATCTCAGCCAGATCCTGCCCTTCTCCACTACGGCGGTCTCAACAGTCGTGCCGGTGCTTACCGTGCTCCAATCGGTGCTGTTCTGCGTGAGGCCCTCCTGCATGACGACGCTGTAGGTGTCACCCGAGCGCACAACGCCGATGTAGGCGGTCCAGTCGCGGAAGGCGGCGAGTCCGCAGCAGTCGCCGTCGGCCATGTTGCTAAAATCTAGGACGATGGTGGCGACTGGGTGCTCGCCGTGGACGCGGTGCGTCAGCGTGTTGCGGGCCTCGTAGAGGTCGTCGGTCACGGTTGCGGCGGAGAGGGTGACGCCGTTGTCGACGGAGTATTTGGTGGTGTCTGGGTTGTGGTTCCACTCCCACTGTGGGCCAAGCGATGTTCCGTTGAAGGAATCGGTTCCTGTCCATGATGGGGTTTCGACTGTCGGTAGGGGGCTGGGATAGGTGGCGCCCCATTTGCCATCGACTGTAGTTAGGATTGGGAAGTCGTCATCGCCCCATGTGATAGGAGCAAGGACAGGGATGCGGCCATTGGGATAATCCCACGTGAACGACATGAAGTACCAATCGTCAGGGGAAGCCTCAATAAGACTGCCTTGGTGAGGAGTACCGCCTCCAGGAAGTGGGCCAGGGGTGTTTGCTTGGAGGCGCTTATAAGTCCAAGGTCCCCAGGGGCTCGTGGATTTATAGATGAACGTGGATTGGGTACCTCCGTCATCGTTCAGAATGTAATAGATGCCGTTCCTCTTGTACATGCGGTTGCCTTCGATGCCATGGGATTCAGTTGGGTAGTGGAAGAGTTGCTCGGTCCTGGCCTCAGAGAGGCCATCCGCGGATAGTTGGGCCATGTTAACATTGGTATTACCGTGTACGACGTACATCGTATCATCGTCGTCGATGTGAAGGCCACAGTCGTAGTAGCATGTTGGTATTTCAGCCGACTGTGTCCAAGGCCCAGATGCCGAAGACGCCGTGTAGACAAACGAATGGTAGAAGTTAACACATCCTATCCAATACCACGTCTTGTCGCTCTCCCTGTATCGCATGGTCGACGCCCACGTACCGCCGCGGTACGCCACACCGCCATTCAGGTTGTAGTTGTCACCAAAATTCAGCGTTGGCACTGAATGCCCGATCATCTCCCAGTTGACGAGATCAGCTGAGCGTAGAATGGGTGCTCCAGGCGAAAAATGCATGTTCGAGGCAGAGAAGTAGAACAGACCATCTGGCCCCTTCGAGACATCATTGTCTGCGAAGTCTTCATAAACAACGGGGTTTGTGAACGTGTCAGCTCGGACAGCTGTGTTCGAGGCCGCCGACGCCAGCGACGAAAGGGCCACAACAAGTGAAATGGAACGCATGACGACAAGCAGACTACACTGCAGAGAAAAAAAAGAGCGCTCCCACCAACCTTTTAAGCTGCTCCGCCAACATTATGGGGTCGGTACTCACGACAACGGCCTCTAAACAGCAATTAATAACAAACCTTGCGTGTAAATGTATAGCGGCGAGGAGGCCACATGCAAATTTCAAACCCCGTGTCCGGATATACAATTCTTCCGTCAATAGCCCTGCGATATAGATATATAGCGCTTCCTTCTTACCGGGAATTTATATAAAGCAGTTAAGAATGTGTTTTGGATAAAAGCGACGTCTGGGTCAATTGCCGGAGAACATCCTGGTTGGCGTGCCTTGGCAGCGGAGATGTGGCCCGCTTGAATAAGATTTGCGTGGATACTTCGGGGATCCACATTTGAGGGGCACCAACGTCGCTGCTCGGATGTATTGGGCTTCATAAGAATTCTTCCATTAGTAACACCAGGCATGTTCATGTTGGGATGAGGCTTTGTTTGACCAAGCTGACAATTCCCATTCTTGTGGGCACCTCCCAAATTGGTCTCTCGGGGGATCAGCTAAACATCACCAGTCTCGAATATGAATCAAAACATATTTCACGAACATTCCAGGCCGAGAGATCAATGAAGCAAAGTCCAGATTCGGGTTCTATGCTCTGTATGCCATACATATCACTCCGATAATTGTTCTCTCATTCAAATGCCGGAGAGCTGCATTTAAGTCTCCTGGCTCAAGATGTCAGAGTCACCTGGGTCGAGGACAACCATGGTGCCGCAACGGAAGAGCTTTCCGCACGCCGTTCCGAGCTCGATCTGAACAACAGTTAGCTCATCTGCTCTCCAAAGGTTGTTTTGAAGCTTCTTTTCATGGCTCGGGAGTGACGATTGCGGGCCCCAGGTAGTCGGCCATCGCCAGGGGCAATCATGACCTCGGGGTTGATGATTGCGAACCCCAGGGGGTCGGTCATTGCCAAGTGCGATCATATCGCGCGTTTGCGCCATCACCACAAAGGAGGATGTTGAAAATATTGAATCCGCGTGTTGGGGTTGTAAAGGTTATAAACGTACGTTATTTCCACTGAAGTGGTGGACAGGGCACTTGGAAAGCATGGCGTAGTCTGCTACAGTCAGTTATGGACCCCAATATGATGCAGAGACGTCACTCACACTCGAGCTCAGACTTGCGGAGAGGAGGGCAGTTTCCAGCGATGATGACGAGCTTGGCCTTGCCGGACCGAAGTGATTTGAGCGTGGACTTGAATCCGAGGGTGACCTTGCCCGACTTGATGACGAGGGCGAGGCGGGAGTTGATCGTATCAGACGTCTTCTTGGACTTGCGTGGAGGCATCTTGTCTGACGGATTGTCGGATGCTGGGAGAAGAAGTTGATGTTGTTGGTTGGCTGTTTGCTATGTGTGGGTTTGGGGCAAGGACAAGTCGAAGGGCTTCCACGTGACTATCAGGCGATTATTATATCATAACTGGTGCCGCCCAAAAGTCTGAAGGGGGGCTGTAGATAACAATAGCGATTACAGAGATTATAATTGAAGTAAAGGCGTGCCATCACTCAGGTCTACAATTAGTAAGTCGATTACGGACAACTGGGACTAAAGAGATAAGTTCTATGGGTTTAAATTGTTGGTATTCATTTTCAGCTATACACGGTCTCTCGTCAAACTTTGGGCAAAAAGAGTACTCTGATGCAGACTAGCAAGTTATTGTGGGCATCTAGATAAGCTAGTTCCACGGACTTATACACAAGCTATAATTATTTTTCATAAGTTAAATATTTTGAAAATATATTTGTTGAATTAAACATGTTTCATCGCCAATTTGAAGTCTGTAGGATTTGAATGGTCACTTTGAACCGAGAAGGGCAGTAGGCAGTTGTTTATTAGGCAGAGCATCTATTACGTATCACGTTATCTCTACTCAGGCCAGCTACCACATCAGGGACAATGGCAGTCATCAGAGCCAACATCTTACTCCATGCTCGCAAAACAAAGAAACAAACACATGGAAACAGACCCATTGTTCAGTGCTTGACATCCCATCAGCCTTTCAACACTTTCTTTCCCTGCTCCAGTGCCTGGATCTCCTCCTTGAGCTCCTGTCGCTCTCTCTTCCTGATATGATCCTCGCTGGCGATCTCATCCAGCTGCTCAGCCGTCATCGACGAGATAAACAGCGGAGTGAGGATCTTCAGCGGACTTTCATTGCTGGTAAAAAGGTAATAGTCGACGCTCTGTTTTAGAACGTTGTCGACGAAGCGCTTCATTACCACCTTGTAATAGGCGTTCAAAATGGTGTGAATATCGTCGACTGCATGCTCCACGTTGCCTTGAGATAATGTAGTGCTCATACCCGAAACAGGGACTACAAAGACGTTGTCCAAGATGTTTTTTGAATTTACTGGCCTTGCAAGAAATTCAAGCCTCTTCATGGCTTCGATGAAAGGCTCATTACGCATCTTACTGAGCGTGTCTCCGAAGTAGTGGTTCTTCGTAAGCATTGTGCCGTCACGCTCAACTTGCAGAAGAAACTCCGTTTTCTTAAGAGCTTTTGCGTACTTGGCAAGGAGGTCGTCCATAATAAACGCGAGAAGCCTGCCTCGAACCTTGCTATCCGGGCAGACGTGGCGCAAGAGACGATTGATGAAGTCATGTACATAGACAATAATGTCGTTCATAAACGAAAGCGTTATTCCCTTCCAATTCGATGATTGCTTCTGCCAGAGCATAGGCAAGATTTCAAGATCCATTACTTCGAGGCCATAGCCTCTTCCTTTGCGATACTCGGTTTCAATCCAGGCCAGAATGTCACACCGTTTTATAAGTGACACATGCAAATCCAAGTGGAGAACATCCAAAAGTTCGGGGTATTCGGAGCTCTTGGGATCTAATCCAACTTTATAGCTATGATCATCATCGCCGTCGTATTCATGCGCGGGTGGTGGCAGATCCAAGCTTTCATCTGTATCGTCGGCAGCGGTAGCCCCTTTGGTAGCCTCTTTGAACTCGACTGAATGGCCCTTGGTCTTAATATCCTCTGCAAATTGATCACTTCGATCAGCAACATGCGTTGGCAACCTGAGATTGTGGTCTTCCATAAGTATACCATGCCGACAATACCTATTACCAAGGGCGTCGTTGGTTACCCTCTCGAAGTGTGCAGCAATGCCCTCCAGGTATTGCCTCTGCTGCTCCGACGTTTCACGATCCATTCCCATTGCAGAGAGATTCTTCTTGCAGAGTACAAGGCGCTGTTCAATTTGTCTCTTGATCTTTGGAAACTCTCCCTGAACGATTTCGGAAAGTAGGTCCTGGAGGCGACGCTTCAGCGCATCAACACCAACGCGATCTTTGGGAAGTGATGACCACGGATCGGTACCAAAGAAACTACGCTCTTTGCGCGTACGAGTGTCAGAATCAGTATCGAGCTCCTTCTGGGAGCGGTTGCGGACAATGCAGTATCCGAGCTTGAGTTTGTTGCGCTTTCCCATTACAAGGTCGATGACTTGATGCTCGGCGCCATCGTCAACAAGGTCAGGCTTTGTCAATCTGTATATCATATCAGCTGATGAACTCCCGTTTAATAAATATATAACTCACACGCCCAAAGTTCGAAGGCCCTTTGGATCGGCTTTCTCGGCCATGGTTAGGATCTCCTGGGTGGCAATGTCGACATTCGCAGAAACGACTGCCAGAATGATGGTCCTCTCATCTTGAATCCAATCTCTGACCATAGTTTTTACCAGATCAATGTCGTCCTTGGTAGTGACACCCTCCGTAGCAGTCCTGAAAATACCAGGGATATCGATAATGCTCAAGTTTTCGCGGTCTGGGCCACTGAGTTCTATCTTGAAGACATCTGCACTGAATGTAGATTTGGTGGCGCTTGGAGATTCTCCCGGTCCAGTGACTCCCATGACTTGACAAACCTATCAATCATTAACAAGATACTGCGAGCAATGAAGTCAAACACGTACATCTTTCAAGATCGACAGGAAGGTCTGACCATCAAGAGTAGTCAATCCAGTCTTCTTGAATGCCTTCAGTTCCTCGGCCTTCTCGGGGGATCGAGTAGGGCCAGGGATAATCGAAACTGCAATGCTCGTCTGAGGTGACCTCCGAAACGTAATATTTGTAGCAAAGCGTGTGCAGAGCCCACTGTCGCGAGGAAGAGGCAGCTCCATCACTGCTTCCAACACGGAACTCTTGCCACTGGACTGATCACCAACGACAACAAGCTGTGGGAGTGCAACGAACTTGGCAACCCCCAGCTCGCGAAGCTTGTCAATTTTATCCAGCTGAGCAGGGTTCGAAAGCTGAATCTTGAGTTCCTTTGACAACTCCATCTTTGCTTTTGCGGATGAACTTCCGTTCATGGCGGAGTAATCGTCAGCCGTCATGGCAATGGGTGGTTGTGGTTAAACACACAGGGTGTGTTGAAGTTGGATAGGAGAAGGAAGCGGGCGTCAGAAATCAAATTAGATTAGGGCTTTGTATTTGAGGTAGTGGGCAAAGATGGGAGACTGAGAAGCTCGGTGAGTCTGAGGGAAGCCGAGCGACTGAAATAAGCGGATAATCTCTGGGATTGGTGAGCAAACTGTGGGAGCTTGAAAGGACGCTGTGGCTGTATGGAAGCCGAACTACCTCGCTGATAAACAAAACTTCGCCTTTCAGCCGATGGAAAGTTCACACTATTTATTACCAATTGCATAGTTTACCTTCTCTAACCTCAGCCTCGAAGTCTCAAGGGCCTTGCAGAAGTTGCCAGGCACAGTGCGCCTCTGGTATCCTACGCCACCAGACTGGGGAATCGAGGACGAGTAAAATCACAGTTTAAACAGGCATCCTCACCGCTACCTAAAGTCATGCCCAAAAAGGCAGATTTGGTCAACCGTCCGAACGAATATACTGCGCTGATAGGCGATTGCATGACATGAAATGCGTCTCTGTCGTGGCTGGCGTTCCAACAAACGGACCCAATTCACGGCCAGGCGAAATAGAGCAAACAAGGCTGTAGCTTTCCGTCGTAATTTATGCACAAATCAAATCGGATCTGTCCGTATACTACAAGTACTAAAATACCACAGCTCCTAGGGTAACGAAGCCTAATTAACCCAATTTTTGGTATGCGCTGGTTTTGGTCGAGGAAGTACTGTACAGTACATTAGTGTTTGAAACCAGGCGCTTATATCGCCTTATAACCCTTGTAGACTGGAGATAGCCCTCATGGTGACATGGGTGATTAGGCGCCGCGCAAATGTCGCATCGCAGTGTGCATGTCCAATAGGAGTCAATGCGCCAACAGCGATGTAAATATAACCCCGTAATAGCCTCGTCGGTGAGTAGTTGTGTGTAGACTATTGGTTGCCAACGAGCAACCTTGAGAATAACCCGCTAACATTACCAACGAGCGCCCGCATCACCAACCACAACACAGATGGAGGCGCAGCGGTCAAGTCGTTACATTTGACATCCCACGGTATTGCTATTGAATCAAGTACTAGATAGAACTATTTAATAACCTGCTTATCCTTCAAATTTATCGTAAAATCAACCATCATTTCTTGCCTACAGTTTCTCGATATCAACAATTTTCGCAACACTCCCCTACCAAATTACAAATATTCAGGCCTATTAGCCTTCTTCGCTATGTCGAAAGTCATCAAGCAACTTGAGGAAGCGCTATTTCAAGGCGGGCTTTATAAAAAGCTATTCCAAAAACAAACGCCAGGGAAGCGAATCCTGCCTGTCCAGGCCAAAGACAACGACGCAAAGTTTCAGCTGCGCATAGACGCAGGGAAATCTAATAATGGAATCAAAAACGTTTACCTTCAGGTTAATTCGCAGGCAAAGAATGGCGCCCTAAAAGTTTTCAAGCAGAAATTTGGGACAGATGCCAATCTCGCAGTTGGTTCTATCGACGAGAATACGCCAGTGGATGCCCAGGAAGAGGCAGCGAAAGAGATGTGGCAGGGTCTCGCGGAGCAAGCAAAAGATAACCTGTGAAGGGTATGGATCACGTTACCTAAATACAGACAAATCGCTAATTATAGCACAAGATCTAAACAGTAGTCCTTATCGGCGTTGCGAGATATTCCAAGGGTCTCAAAAGGTGCACAAAGTGACACAGCTTGAATGTATATCCATAGGTAGCTTATATATATACTATATAATATATTTGGACTGGTCTTCGCATTTTTGATAGCAATTCCGTTGGTCTATCTAATCTGGTTTCATGTCAGAGAAAGCACGTGCAACACTCCCGGACTAATAATTATCCCTCCGTAGCTTACGTGATCCTTCCCATTCGAGGCATACACCAAATAAACATAGACTACTCCGACGACATACTCAAGTAGAACGAACGTAGTTGGCTGAGCATCGATCTACACACTACGTACACATACATTTCTAGTTGTGTATATTTACAATTGTTAGCGCTACCAAATGCTGCGTTCAGGAATGCGTTTGTTTCCCAAAAGGTTCAGAACTGTCTGCTCTCCAGCTAGGGAATTATCAATTACCTGTCGCGGTAGGTGAACGAAACAAGTCCGGAAACTCTTTGCTAATAACACTAACAGGCAAATCTGTTTCTCATGAAGAACTTTTCTCTTACACTAATGGCCGTTTCCTCGTCGACGAACAGCGCCAATTTGACCTGCGTCATGTGAAGTTTGACCTGGATGCCCTGTGTGCCGTTTCCGCAGCTGCGGGCCCTGACCCATCTCCAATAACCGCAGTGGAAAAGATGGAAGGCGGATTTAGCAAAGCTTTCGTGATGAAAAGAAAGAATGGCACAGAAGTAATAGCGAAGTTGCCCTGCCAGAATGCCGGACCAAGAATACTCACTACTGCTTCGGAAGTGGCCGTTCTACGGTATGGTATGTGCCCCGCTTCGCATCGAAGGTTGCTCTCCGGACTTATACGATAGTAGTCAAGCATAATACGGACACTCCGGTCCCAAGTATCTACGCATGGTGCTCCGATATTTCAAATCCTGTTGGAGCGGAGTACATCGTAATGGAAAGGGCTGGAGGAGTTCCATTATTCCAACAATGGGGCACGATGACAGAACTCAGCAAACTAGAACTCATCAAAAGCTTGACTAAACTGGAGAATCAGCTCGCCTCTATTCAATTCCCGGCATATGGCAGCCTGTATCTTCGCGATTCCTCCCCGGATCTTGCATCGTATCAGCCTCTGGATGCCGCCCAGGATTCTACGGGCACATACTGTGTGGGGCCATCATGCGAACGTGCGTATATGCTTCGAATTGGCGATAACTCAACGGATGTTGATAAGGGCCCATGTAAGTACCCGAAGTCATATATCTAAGCCGTCAATCTAAAAATTTCGAATAGGGCGTTCTCTTTCTGCCTTTGGGAAAGCCATTGCAAACAGAGAAATAAATCGCATCTCCCATGGGGTTCAAATACAGCACGGTACATTCTACCATGGAACCAGCACTGAGCAGATAACTCTCCTACAAGATACCATGCGAATCATGGAATTACTGGACACGCACCCGATCCTTTCCCGTCATGCACAACCTATCCTGTGGCATTCCGACTTACACATGGGAAACATATTCGTATCACCCGATGATCCGTCGCAAATCGTTTCTTTGATCGACTGGCAGTCAATATCAATTCTCCCCGCATTTCTCCAAGCACAATGGCCGGAATTCTTGAAGCCGCCTGCAAACTATCCGGAAGGCTTTGTGCAACCCACGCTTCCCGATGGCTTTGAAAATCTAGACTCTGACGATAAGGCTCTTGCCACACTTGAGTGGAATCAGGCTAAACGAGCCAAGGCCTACGAAGTGTCAAATTTTTTGGAGAACAGACCGGCACATAATGCCATGAATGTACCACGGGTTTTCAAGGAACTCTTCGTCAGATGCGGCGAAGTATCCGAGTATGGGGTCATACCGCTACGAACCTGTCTTATTGAAATATTCCAGAACTGGATTTCATTGGGATTCACTGGCAACTGCCCGTATTCATTCAGCGACGCTGAAATCCAAGAGCACGAGTTGCGGTTCCAAGATTACCATGCCTGGCACGAGGTCCAAGAGCTGGCAAGGACCTGCCTAGACACAGATGCGGAAGGGTGGATCTCGCCGGAGTTAGATTTTGAGGAGAAGCAGAGGCAGAACAAGGAGCTTCTCGGGATGTTTATCGAGCGAATGGAGGGAGAGAAGACGGCAGACGAGGCGATGGAGATGTGGCCATTCTCGAATGGATTATAGAGACATTATCAGCTGAAGCGGCGCGAGAAATAGTCTTATAATGGACTATGGCGGCGCACCCTGATATGCCTGAAGGAAATACTGGGCCATGATTTCAGTCAAGGTTACGCGGTAGTGTTTAACCTTCTGGTTCATGGTTCTGGATCCGGCGGTTTAAGCACTTCCTGCACTTCGTCTATGTTACAGCTGCCTCCAGGTTTTGCGGATTGTTACCCCGACTATCACATCTGAGACAGCCGCGTTGGGGTGGCCACAAGGGAGCATGGAAGCACATTGTATTGTGGGGTACGTAGAATTTAAAAGGAACTTATGTTCAGGAAAAGCCTTTCTAAACAAATAGCGAGTACTCAACATATTTCTGATCAATAGATAGTCGTTTACTATGAAGTGGGTACAAACAATCTCCAGGGGGGGAAAAATCGAAAATTAAGTATAAATGGCTACCTTTGTTCTCATACAGATATTTTATATACCATGCGGCTATTTTTGCAAAACCTAACCCCTTCCATAGATGTGGTTGATTTCTTTGGCCATGGATACTTCATAGGTCGTACCAAATAAACTGTTTCCGTTCCTATACTTACGTCAATCCTCGTTTTTCTAAACCTTACATCCCACCATTTTCTTATTGCTGGGGGGGATTTAATCAGCGAATTCTGTGTATGAGGACTGGATCGTGGCCACTATAGTTGACAGGCATGCAAACTGGGGCAGAGGATGGGCCGTTTTCTGATTCTATACGTGTCAATTATCATGATCTGAATCCAGGTCTCATATATGAAACAAATTTGCCAAATATTAACCCACATGACTATATACTGCAACGAGGCCAGGGTCAATATCCAATACCACCCCGATATTGCTCCCTGACGGTAACATGGACTGATGATGCCGCGCGGAGGCCTCCGTTCTTCAACCAAAACTCATAGAAAATCAAGTAATAGTGGTAGTACAGGTCTCTCATCAGGTCTCATTAGCATCGAGAGATAGGAGATACACAACTATTGAAACTTCAAATTCAACAATATCAAGTAATAGGGGTAGTGCAAGCCTCTCGGTTTTGGCCTTATGGATCCTTCAAGGAGTTACAGGCTCAGTTTAGTCTATATAAGAGTCTCTCACATCCTATTAATCTCATCTTGACCACCAGCCCGTCATAATATTTCAATCCTAACACTAGCCATAGAGACGACATCTATTTCTCATCAAGAATCTTCTCATCCGTAAACACTCAACCGCTTCACACTTCCAACCTACCACCATGAATTTTTACGTCACCTCTATCATCCTCACCCTCGCCGTTAGCACGATGGCCGCTGCAGTCCCTAATGCCCTCACTAGGTCCATCTCTATAGTGATCAGTGAGGCTCATGTGTCACATAACGCTGCCTTGTCACCACATATTGATGTACGCATCTCCAAACTGAAAATACCAATGTTAAAATCGCTAGCTAATCCGTACTAGTGCACTAGCCCAGGTGGTAAGCAGCTAGAACACTAGTCTAACATCAATTACTATACTAAACTGTCACAGACAGATGCAATGCAGATTGGGACTGCTGTAGCGGCAGCTGTTCTAGTTCTTTGTTCTGTTATTAAGAGTGGAAATTTATTTTTGGTGTAGTCTAGACAATTAGGAATAGACGCACGAGAGCTGAATGAAGGGTTTGTTTGGCGTACCAGGAGATTTGGTGCATTCAACATGACCAAATCGTTGGACTTACTCCGGACATGGTTTTCTACATGTAACTAAATTACGTCTAAGAATAATATTTGAACCAGGACAGTTGAACGGCATACAGACTAGGATCGCGGGTGGGCTGTTCGCTGATTCTATACGTGAAGTAACCATTATCAGTCAATCCCATGTCTCATACATGAAACAGACTGGCTAGATATCAATCCACCTGACTAACTAGGGTAATATCAACATCCAATGCAAACTCAGTATTACGTCTTGACGGTAACATGAACTAATGCGTGCCTCGTGGAGGTCTTCATTCTGCACCCAAAGCATGAACTGGTAGGGGTAGTACAGATCTCTCTTCTCGGGCCTCATTGGCATCGAGAGATAGAAGATGCACGGCTATTACAGCTTCATATTTATCAATATCAAGTAATATACGTAGTACCAACCAATCTCTCAGCTTCAGTTTCATGATTCCTCAAAAAAGCGTCAGTCACCAGGCCAGCTTGGTCTATATATCAGTTTCTCAAATCCACTTCATATCACTCACTAACTTACCATGACATTCCAATCCCGATACTACCTATTAAAAAGGCATTTTTATCAACAATCTCCCCTAGCAACAAAAGCTTAACCACTCTACACTTACAACCTTCCACCATGAAGTTTTACGTCACCGCTGCCATTCTTATCCTCGCCGTTGGCACCATGGGCGCTGCGGTCCCTAATGCCCTCACTGACGTGTCGATCCGTGAGGCCGCTGAGCCAGCAAATAATGATGTAAGTTACGCCAAAATTAAAACTTCCAAGTTTAAGAATCTAGCTAATAGGTACTAGTGCAAAGGGTCATTTAGTAAGCAACCAAGTCGCTGGTCTAACGTCAATTATTATACTAAACTGCTACAGGCGAGTGTACGAGTGTAAAGGGGCGTCACGTGAGGACGCCCCACGTGCAGGACACGGTAGGGCTCGGTAAAACCAGGAGCCCCAACATAAAAGGGACTGGAGGCGTAGGACCGAGGCCTCCAGTCAATAGTCGCTGTATCTACGTAGACCTATTGTGCTTACAGAATACGATACCTTCCTGCCTCCTGACCTGG
>KV459529.1:0-57775 GCA_001662645.1 Pseudogymnoascus sp. 03VT05 | reverse complement strand
CCTAAATAGGAATAGTCTATTCTTATTACTCAATTACTTGAGTAAATCATGATTATTTGAGTTTGAATATGAGTAACAGGTATTCGTTACTCATTGAGTTTGAGTAAGGCCCGTTACTCATGATTTTACTTAATTTGCTAACCCTGGAGACGATCCCTAGAAATCGACTTTTTACGGTGATCGTGATCACCGGCGAGACGAGATATTAGCAAGCGGCGTATGAAGGACCCGGACTCGCCCGACTGCCAAGAGGCTGATGGCGGCAGGTATGGGAAGGTTGGTGGTTGTTGGTGGATGCAAGTGGTCGAAAGTGGCTGTAGGTGGTCTGTTATTGTTGAATTCTGCGGTGCCATGACATGTCACGTAGTACCAGTGAGTAAAACCCGGCGTTGACCCAGCGGATTTCCACGTATATCCACCGCAAGATCCGTAGTATTCCAATATTCGCAATATCGGGAGTGCGCATCTGACGAGAAAACAAGAAGGGCCAAGAAACCTATATAGCCAAGACGTGGCGCAAAAGCGGATCCACATCATCTCCAACGCAATTCAGCGCCATGTCAGCGCCACGTCAGCGCCATTTCAGCGCCGCGGCTTCGATATAGTGCGATTACCGTGCGCGACGGTGCGTCACGGTGCAGGGGGAAGCTGCGAGGAGCTGTGATGGTGCGTCAGGATTGGATGAGGATTGGATGAGGTTGGTGATGTTCGACGTGGATTGGCCGAGGTCGTCGCGAGAGAGATGGACGGGGAGGCCGCTGTTGGGTTTGTCAGTGTTTGGTCGAAGTGAGGGGATCCCTGACCAGCCTTGACCAGTCTTGACCAGTTTTTCTGTTTTTTGTAGGCATCCCCCACCTTCAGTCGGTGAGATCGACATGGGCGTCGGAGCGGAATAGGTGTGTGTGGGAGGGAAGGAGGCAGTTGAATCGGGCCTACTAAGTAGACAGTACGCCCAGTAGCATCATCTTCGTGCAGTGGTCGTACAGCGGTGGCGGCGGTAGTCGCGTGCATGCTAGCCGCGTCGGTGTCTAGAACATGGCTCCGAGGAGATATAGTGGAGGAATAGCGACAAATAGCGACTATAGCGACACGTTAGTGGAAACCCTTCCGCTGATCGTGACTGAAATGACAGGAAATATGCTCACGCACTCCACATTGGCGCTGTACTGGCGCTGTACTGGCGCTGTATTGGTCCTGAACTCATGGTTGAAACCCCGTGTGGATTTAGTGCTGTCTAGCAGTATATTTAGCAGTGTTTTTTATATTTAGCAGTGTTTAGGAGTATAGCAGTGAGTTAGCAGGTGTCTAGCAGCGCATAGTCCAAGACTCTAATCTCCAAAAACTTCTTATTAGGTACTTGGTAGTGTGACCTCGCCCGGCACAGTAGACCCTACGATCTGCATTGGATTTGAGATGTCTCCGATATGTATGGCGTACAGTATGTGTGGCATATGTGTGGTGCATGCTAAGACTTGCCGTTCTTGTTCTTGGCCTTTTCTCGTACCTTTTTCTATTTTTTTTCTCATTTTTCTTCCAAGACGCGGGAGGCGGGCGGCGGCATTGCTTGAGGCACAATGCTAACAATGCCAATGCTCGGAACCTCACCGATGGCTGGCCGCTACTCCTAATCGAGTTCCCCGTGTCTTGGCACGTGACTACATTGAAGCAAGGCCGCCCGCCTTCTCACGGTGTCCGGTGTGTCCGGTGTGACGGTGTGTACGGTGTGTACGGTGTCTCCCCTCGGCGAAGTGCATATACTGTACACACGGAATAAAGAAGTATCAATTTAAAACCCCGCACTGCAAATGGCCGATGACCATCCCGAGCCCCCTTCCGGCTCATCCCCTGATTCCGACCTCCTGGCCAGACTCAACGCCCTCCGTCCAACAACCGTCTCACTCGACCACACGCGGTACAGTTTATCACATTTCTTTACCCTCCTCCCCTCCCCACCCCCCACACACCCCCTAATCTCCATCAGCTCGTTCTAATTCTTCCGTAGACCCAACCTCTCCATCCCCAGCACCCTTCAGACCCCGGATACACTCCTTTCCGACCGTCTCCGCGCGCTCCGCAATGGTGGTGGCGTTGGCGGCAGGAGCACCGCTTCTGTGTCGCACCTTCCTCCATCAGACCAACACTTAACCTTCGGTGTTCTGTCCGACGCTAGCGCACAGACGGCATCGGCCATCTCCAGTCTCGACTCGCCGATTGTGGAAATCGATGACAGAGCTGACAGGAAGCTGGCCCGCGAGGCCCTGGACTTTGCACGGGGGGGATCACATGATGTTCCCGTAACCAAGTCTCATGGGTGGCCATCAGGGCAAGGTTTAAAGGTGCCAACTCCCGAGGATGTTATTAGACATCTGCGCGAAGAAGCTGCCGATACCCTGTCGGATTCCGATGAACTGCTCAAGTCGGAAGGCAAACACAACATCCCGAAGAATGCGGGGTCCCGAGACTCAGATGCAGGGGACTCACCAGCTGGCGAGTCAGACGCTGAGAAATCCGATGACGAAGATGAAGATCGAGACCTAGAACAAGAAGCACGGGAAGCAGAAGAGATCCTTGCACGCCTCCTCGACGAAGCACACCTCGAAGAAAGGGACGAAGCAGCCAACCAACAACCACCACCACCCCCCCAGTCCACAAACCCACCATCCCCAGACCGAACAACCACCAACGACCCGCTCACCCTCCCCTCAACCCCCTCTACCCTCCTCTCCCCCCCGGATCCTCCCGACCCCGAAACCCTAGCCTTTGCCAATTCCATCACAGCCCGCATGGCCGCCCTCCAAAACCCCACCACCATAGACGCCCTAGGCATGCCATCCGCCCCATCCACCGCCCCTGTCACCTCTTCCCGCGGGGTCCCCTCAAAACCTGCACCTGAACCCGATACTGCATGCGTGATATGCTATGATAACGCTACTGTGCTGTGTCGCGGCTGCGAGGACAGTTTTGGGGATGCGGAGGAGGCGCTGTACTGTGCGAGATGCTGGAAGGAGGGGCATCTAGGGACGGATGCGGGGGTGGAGGAGAGGAAGCATGAGTGGATTAAGTTTAAGAGGCCGACATGAGGTGGGTATTGCCATGGTTGGGATGAAATCAGGGGGCGGGTGGGTTTGTATTACGGGGGAATACGGGGGAGGGAGGGATGAAGGTTACTCAGTGACAAGAAGTGAAGTAGAATATCTGTATAGGGATTCTGTAATTAGAATACCTGAGTTATACGTATAGATTATCGGGTCGGGTCCTAAACTTGTTAGGTAACCCAATACAATATGATGAATAATGCTATCTCTATCATACTTGTTGATTTATGGATCCTCTGTGGATTAAGTTTAGAGGCCTACATGAAGGAGGGGGTGGGTGTTGGCACGGCCGTGGTGTCAGTGGTCTCACTCGTGGTCTTGGTAGCAATTATCTCACAGCAAAACATGTAGAAAATGAAATCTATTTTCTCCAGATAGGGAGATACGATAATTCCTCGATGAAAAAAACAAAAAATATAATCAAAGCTGCCAGTTCAGCTGTACTCAACTCTGGACGCAACTCCATAAAATGCTGATATCCCAAGGGCGCCAATCCTTTTCGCGGTGTAAAATCCGGCGGGGAAGATTCGGGACATCAAATATCGGTAGTGTCTCTAAAACGAGAAATGTTCCTACCCAAACGATATTGAAAAAGCCACCAGAGAAAAAAATCGCCATGCCCAAAGGCCAAGTAGAAAGTGCCAGACTATCCCGAAGGTGCTAGCAGTAGAATCCCCAATCGTTCCCCAAGTTCTTCTCGAGGATAACATCGACCGTGCCCAATGTGGCCTTGATATCCTCCAGAATCCACTCCATGGGCGTGACATATGTAATTCCGCACTCGAAATACTGTTGTTGCGCATTGCCCTTGTGCAGCATTCCAACAATATTCCCCTCGAAATCTATCGCACAAGACCCCGAGTCGCCGCCGAACGAAAAGTTGTTCAAGCCGGGATATTTATGATGCACCACTCGGTTGTGACAAAATTATCATGGCCCTCAAGTTGATTTAGAATGTCAGAGCGGATCTCGTTCAATGACCCGCAAGTCCACCCACTAGTTCTCCCATGTTTGAGGACTCGCAAACTTCGATTGTCTCTGTGATCGTAAAATCCAGAAAATCGAAGAATGTCTCCCATCGTCGCTACCGGAAGAACCTTCGATGCTACACCATCAGTGAAGATTCTCGACCGGATTTCCAACCCAGGTCCCAGAATAATTGGGTTGGTCAAACGTCAGGCGTTCCCTTGGGGAACTATGCAACGTGTAAGTTTATAGTTTGTAAATGTAGATTTGGGCTGTTAATACTAACCAAGTTTCGAGGAGTTTTATCAAGTCTGGTTTTATCCAGTTTAACCAATGCCCAATCCCGGACGCAACCATAACGGGGGCTTTGAAACTGCCAGGGACTGCATACACAGATCCAAGCGGCATCCAATTCCCGAAGGAAATGTAAGGTGCCATCATATCTCTTGCTTCTTTGACAATTCTTATATTGTCCTTGTTTTGCTGCTCCCTGCGCTTCCCGAGCTCGGGAATCAATCCCATTTCAACGGCCTTCTCGTCGGCAGTGAAGGAATCTACAAAACCCTGAACATCGCTATATGTGCCGCGATGGCCGCCTCCTCTCTCTCGAAGTCGACCCTTGCGGGCTGGAAAACAATGTGGTCCCCAACCTCAACAGTCGAGTTGTCCGAGAGTGTTGCGCCTATGTAATATATTAGTATCAAATTTGTATTATTCGCATGGATAGGCATACCAGTCCTCGACAAATTCATAGGCATCACAGCATGCTTGCAGGTGAGTCCATACAGCTCTCCGTCAATCTTGACGTATAAGCATAGTGACCCCCGACCGACACTGCTCGTGTCGTTCTCCAAACTACTGCCAAGTAATGGTGTTCTGTTCAGCGCGAGCGGGCATATCTTTTCTGGGGTACAGTCGACCTTGTAAAAGAGATGCCCGGTCTTCGTCTCGGCGTGAACGTCCATGAGGTTATTTCTAGGCGTAGTGGTTAGAAAAGTGATAATTTAGTATTGTGGTGTGGGCTCAAATTTCAACTTACTCGGCCATGATTTTGCGGATCTCATTCACCGCAACTTGCACACGGCTTTCATCGACATCCTCTTTTTTGATCGTCACCAGCACAACAGGTGGATTTTCCTGGTTGTCAACGTATCCAAGTCGAACCACATCCACCGTCTGCCACGGTATCTGAGCCAGTGCCTCGAGCACCCTGGACCGAAGGTGTTTATCGTAGACGGCCAGAATCGGGTGGCTTCCGATCACGGACATCTTCTTCTTTTGGGGTAGTTCCGGGCCTTTTGGGAAATAGGACTCGAAATTATGCGCCTCATATCGGTATGGAGCGGTAGAACTCCGAGCAATGAGTTCTGGGTCTGTTTCGAATCTCGATGTTAAGCCGAAATACCAGTGGTGCTTCGCGTGAGCCGACGTCCCCATTTCCACTGAGAATATTATATATTAGTAAAAAATATTTCTGGTATTTATTATGAAAGTTTTGAAGTAACGTATTTCACAAGCGAAGCGATCACACAAGCGATCACCAAAACACCAAAATTGACTATTACTGCCTACTACTATACCACCACCCTACATAATAACCCTCATTCGATCGCAATTGATTCCTGGCGCCTCTCGCACGTACGGGTATTATGTCCGATTTTCTCACATCGGCCACAGCGCTTCTGTCGGCCCTTAGAGCCCACCTGCCGACTACTCTCACTTGCCACCTCCGTACAGACTTAAGCATCAACCTCAGCACTCTGAAGGATATCCTCTGCATCTCGTACGGAGAGGCTTCCCCCTTGCATTATACGCCTCTTACGCTTCCTTTCCCTTCTCTTTTTCTGTTCATTTGCTGCCTGTAGAGCCTTAACTTCTGCCTTAAGTAGAGTAGCAGAATGCATTATAACCTAAGCTCCTTTAGCAAGCCGGCTTAGTGCGTTAGTAATTAAGCTAGGAGAGCTATTCTAATGCTATATAATGCGGTTCCTAACGTGCTCTGTTTGAAAGTTAAGCTCCCTTATAGTTTAAGGAGTCTTTAAAGTCTAATTGTTACTCTTAACTATAGGAGGAGTTAGAGTCCTTAAGTGTAGATTTAAGTGAGAGAGGACGCTCTATAGCTCATATAGAACTAGCCCTGTAGCTTGGAATCTGCTCTTAATGTTCTGCTCTATAAACGTAGCTTTAAATGCTTCCTTAAATGTAGAGAGAAACTTAAGCTTCGTGATATGGTTTAGCCTGTTCTATACAAAGGTTTTAATCTAACGTCCGTACGAAAGCTTTAGTAGAGCAAAGCAGCTTACGTTAAGCAGCTAAAGAATGTGTGAGGAGTGTGGTGGCATACAGAGGGTGATTATCTTCCGTTCTATGCAGTAGTGTTGAAATTAAGCTAAGAGGTAGCTCTTATGTCCATTAAGAATAAGAAGTTAATAGGTTCTAATTATACAAGTGCTTGTATGTTGATTAAAGTGTTAAATCCACTTATACCTAATTGAATTTAAGGTCCACCCATTCTCACTTAGCGTAATCACCTAATCGTCTAGTAATCCTAAGTCCTCATACTAAGTAGAGAGGTGATTCTGCGCCTTAAAAATGATAAACGGCAGGAGTGCCCATCCGTACAAATTAACACCTTAGATAATTAACACCCACTCTCTATTCCCTAGCTATATAGTCTTTAGACAGCTCTTTGCTTCTAAGCTTGTAACTACCTTTGTAGTAGCAATAACTCCTATTACGAAACCTGCTTCATTAAAGTTGTAGATATCCTACTCTAAGATTCTGTATTTTGCAACTATGTTTTGTACGAGGGAGAACCACCCTTTAGTTATCTTTAGATCTTCACATTTTGCTCGTTTATAATCATACTTTCAACTAAACTTTGCTTTGATTTCCGTACGACGCGTTATGAAGTTAGTAGTCTAGTTCTTCCTAACAGGGCCCTCACCTCGTTCAGAGAGTAGTAGATTAGCCATTTCTTACACAGCTTGCGGCCGGGGCGGAAATCCATGCGAATCTAGGTTAAGGATGTACTAAACAAGAGCTGACTCTTCGTACGGAGTCAATTTTCGTGAGTTAGGGGTAGAGTCGCGTCGAGGAGCCTTTCCATGCAACCGCTCATAGAGAGTTGTATACGGGACATCATACGACATTGCGCCTGCTCGAATACTTTGAATATGCCCTTCCTTAATTGATTGGATAGCTAGAAGTATTCTACCCTCCTAATTAGAGGATTTAGCTTGTGTTGGTTGTGGCATGTTGACTTTTGTGAAGTTGACGCGTTTTGGTGTTTTAGTGATCGCTTCGCTTGTGTGATCGCTTCGCTTGTGAAATACGTTATGGTGATTGGAGATTACATATATAGCGCCAGGGACCATATCGGAACACATAAACATCCGACACTATGGGGAGCCTTGTTTCTGCTCATCGTCTGTATCGCTTCTGTACTCTATTCTGGCTTTGCTGGGCTCTTTGGTTCAGAGCTAGCGGGAAAGGTGATTTGACGTAAAAAGTTTATGCTACTACTATGGAATGGGCGAAGTATAATTATTATAGTCTGTTAGTAAAAGAAAGTTTGACAGTTTCTCAACGCATCCTACACTCTTTATCATTTTTTATGCGACATGCCACTTTCCTTTCAGAAACGCACTAGAGGCTAGTTTCAGGGCGGATAATGGCAAGCTACGTTAGTAGACGCCTAAGTTTTCTTTCCAAACTTTAGAACTAGTGTAAACGGTCTGTTTGCAAATAGGCTATGTGAATTCTTTAGAATGAACGAGAAGATGGATTGAATTGCTAAAACATACATCCATTTCGTTTGATGATATGCTCGCATATGATGATATAGTACAAACATAGGCTATGTACACCGTTTGACTTACTATACTATCTAGAGTTTCCCTTTCGGTCCCCCCATCAATCTCTTCATTTCCACTGCATCCCTGACCTCTACATCGCGCGGCCCCTCTTTGGAGAATCTTACCTGCACAACATGCCCGCTCTCTCCTTTTCGCCCACTCCCCTTCAGCTCTGGGCCAGGATGGTCGAGGTTCAGCACTGCCCTACCCTCAAACATGCCTAATGGCACGGGGCTCATAACTTTATCTGCCCAAGGCACCCCGTTGGCACCACTCCCCTTCAGGAACTCCTTCACCTTCTCTCTCTGTGTTCGTAGCTCCATCGCTCCTCCCTTGCCCTCCTCGAAAAACTTGCCCAGCAGCCAGATGAGATAGAACTGCGGCGGGAACATAATAATCTCGTTTCGCCGCGCCTGCTCTAGCCACGTCGCACAGCTCTGGAACACAGCAGCCGTATGCTCTAGCCCCCCATCGCTCGTCGGCGTAGGAATCATCGCGTCGCCCCCAATCGGGATCTTGGCATCCTGCCCCGCCCCCAGTAGAGGCCAGAAATACACATACATCTGTGTCGTGAAGCGCCGCGGAACTGACGTCGGCGTTATCCACCGCGTAAACGGTAGCAGCGCATCCGCATCCACAACCCCACCCATCTTCTTCACCCACTCGCTGAACTTCTCTTCCCCGCTATGAATTGCGCGTCGCGCCCGCTCGCGCTCCGCGTCGGGAACCTCGAGCATGCCCCCGCCATCGCGGTGCCGCGCCAAGAGGATCCCGGATTCTTCGAAGCACTCGCGGATGGCTCCCAGACGGTAGACGGGGCTGTCGACGTGGCGTTCGGGAGAGCTCGGGGCTGGGATGGAGCCGTCTTGCGAGGAGAGGTTCCCACCTGGAAAGACGTGGGCGGAGGCGAAAGAGGAAGATGTCTTGACGCGGTGGAGGAGGAGGATCTTGTTTTCGGGCGAAATCAGAAGGATGCTGTTGCGTCAATTATTAGCTGGGATACGACTAAGCGATAGGAAGAGGTTGGCCGGCGTACCTGGAGCTCGGGCGAGGCTCCGGACTTGGCGGCTTCGTCTTGTGAGTTCGTGTTTGTGGAGGAGGAGGCATGGTTGTGCTTGTCCGCTTCCCTGTCTTGAGTTCTATTCCTCGGCTTCTCAGCTCTCGATTCCGCAAGGGTGTGAATGCCAAATGTCCCAGCTGTCTCCGGGTATGTTGTGTGCGTCGAGAAGCCAACACCGAGAAATGTTCGAGGTTCGTAGCTGTGTTGGTGAAGGTTGAAAGAGATCTGAGGCCAGGGGGCATTGCCACTATTGTATGTCCCTGGAAGAATGTCGAGAGCAGCCGACTTCCCTACCTGCCAAGGGATGCATGGTGTTTAACAGCTGGAGATTCGAGGATCGAATGGCTGGCGGTGGTCGGCGGTGGGGTGAAGTGGAGATCTTTCTCGGGACAGTGTCGGCATTAGCGCTGTCGTTGCGGGGAAGACCTGGGGATTGAGCTGGGGCCGAGGTACGATCGGGGGTTGTGCCGCCTCACAAAAATATGATAATGCACAGAACATCACTAAGTTATACGAAAATAAATGATGAATTATGAATTACGAAGAAATGACACGATATGTGTATGCTGAAAGGCTCTAGTGTAATGATTATAACTTAAATAATTATCAAGAGCCTGTATTTAATTTGATTTATAGTTTCTGTAAGTCGTAAACACCCAAAACGGAAATGGGGCACGGAGGCTCCCACGCCCGTCATTACCCCCCAGGTGACTGCAATGCATAGTCCTTACCTGGTGATTTGGACAGCATGAGTACTAGAATAAAGTCCGCTCGCCTTAAAACCAAAAAAACCAATGAGCAAAACCCAAATCGCTAGCTAAAGAGACCAATGCCAAACTCCCAACAAACCCCCAACCAAAACATCCATTTCAACCACCACCACAGCCACCACCGCAGCCACCACCGCAGCCACCACCTCCCCCTCCTCCATCACCACCACCACCACCGCTGCCACATGCAGCACCAGAGCCGCATCCTCCACCACAACTTCCTCCACCACTACAGCCTCCGCCGCTGCACGTACCAGACGCACATGCGCCGTAGACACCTACCCCTAGCGGCATATAGTATAGGCCAAACGGGTACATGAAGGGCTGTAAATCTGAGTTAGCAAAGTCCTGGGAACCAGAGTCTAAAAATCCAGGAATATATACCGTCATGTACATCATCCCGTAAGGGTATGGCGAGGCATAAGCCATCCCGTAGTGGTTAGCAACGAACTGCTCCTTCTGTGGCACAGGCCTGCCTCGTTTGATGGCGCGCTTGCATGCCTTTGCATAGGCCTCGTCCAGCTGCTTCTTCCGCGCTGCAGCAAGCCTTTCCGCCACTCTCTTGTTCATCGGATCGCTATTCACCACGGGCACGGCATTGTGCGCGCTGATGTGCGCGCTGTTACTGGGCGGGCAGAACTTCGCTGCGCCGCTATTGTAGAACTCATCTGAGATCTTGTCATGCTTCGAGGTCTTCTTGAAGATGCTGCTGGCTGAGCTCACGTGTTTGGCGCGAATAGCTTCGCAGTACCAGCAGGTGCATTCGGAGTAGACCGTGCCATAGGTCCTCTCATACTCCTTGGACGTCCATTCGAAGCCTTCGCTGAGCTTTTCCTCATCAATCTTATCATCGTGGTCGATGAAGCGATCGAGTGTCATTCGGATTGAAAAATTGTAGTATTCTCTCGGACTAAGCTGGTGCGTGTGCCAAGCAAGGTCGACATCCAAGGTTGGAACGGCCGTTTGATTGGGGTTGGATGCCATAATGCGGAAGAAGCGTTCGTATTTGATCAGGAGACGCTCCATCGTGGAGAGAGCCGTTGGACTATGCAACCAGTCGATCTTGTGCATCTTGTCCACGAAGGAGCCCTGGCGAATTACAGCTGAGCTCAGCTCCATAGAGAAGAGTGAATGGTTAGTCCAATATCTTGACATCATGTGTCTCACGGCCAGACGTTCGTCTGGGTACATTTTCCCGCTGATTTTATACCCATTGATCCTTGCAATGACAGCCTTATCCTTTATAGACGCCTCAATCAGGGTGCGAACGTAGATTAAGTTGCCGGTCCTGCATAATTGGCTGCCGTAGTCCTCTTTATTGAGGTCAAGAACCTGTGTTCTCAAATGTTCTTTAATGAGTCGATTTGGAAACGTCTGTGGGCTATAGGCCGTCTCATGGAGGCGCAACTTGAGTGGCGTTCCGCCTTTCCCGGGGACAATAGTGCCGCCCATTGGGTAATCGGATCGCAATAGATCCTCGGCGTCCCGTTTGAATTTGGCGACCCTGAGATTATCATGGGTGATGTTCAAGTTACATACGGCGCACTTCTCTAAAAGATCTGCCTCTGCATAGCCGTGGCCCACATACTTCATGTCCCAATTGTGGCGGGCTGATTCCTCCATGGAGGCTGTCGTCCATGGGATGGATTGAAAAGTCGAGCAACGCGGACACCTCAAGGACTTCACGGAGGCCTCGTCTAAATTGCTCCACGGCCGACTTGTTGACGAGGTCCATTTGGTTTTTGCAGCATCAGTGACTTCGTAGTCAAAACTGTCATTGATAGAGTCATTAACGGCTTTCCATGGCATTCCGGCGTACCACGTGTCTCTGAGTCCGAACCGCATGCAGTCTTCTAGATAGTTGCGCGGGTTGAGCATGAAAGAATGCCAAACCATGAGGACATCTGTACATTGTCAGCGACAGTTGCTCAGTGGAACCAGGAAGTGAAGATTACCTAGAGGAGGAAGCATATCGCGAGTCCATACCCATTTGAGATGCTTCCAGCCTTTTGTAGGGTCGTTGGGAGACTTAGTAAATGAAGGCTCGTCAACAAACTTAACCCACCCTACAGAGGTAATATCGGATACGCGTAGCCTCGAAACCCCAAGTGATGGGCCTAGACTGTTGCAGAATGCTTTATCCATAGGAGTGAGAACCTTGGTCCACCACGACTCGAACCGATCCGTCGCTCGTGCCACGTACAGAGCCCATCTCTTTTCCCTAATCTGAGCCAAGGCCTCGAGTCTCTTGATCGTAGCCGGTTGGTCTCCAGCAACGGATTCGTCTGTACCCGGAGCCCGACAATCGTATAGCCCAAAGGCCCCGTCGGTATATGCGACCTCGTCTTTAAGCGCATAGAATGCCTCGAGAAGCTTGAGATGCCCCAGAGTCTCTTCCGGAGTAGGGAAGCTATTATCGTTCTCCTTGATCGTCAAATTTGAGAAGGCCCATGCAATGTCAGGTTGGGCACCGGCAGCAGCATTCCCATTCTCTGCGGCCGCGTTCATCATCTCCGCCTCGGTGAGGTTGGTAGGATTGCTATTGGTGGGGGTATATGTTGGAGGCGCCTGAGCAACAGAGTCTGGGCGACCGCCGTTGGCGTGGCCATTCTGTACATTGGTGCCAGCTGGTTGGCCGCTGGCTACGGTTCGGGAGTCGCGTTTGAGAAGTGTCATGTTGGAGAGTGGTCGCATTAGGTACGCTAAGGGCGAGAACAAGCACGACCTTCTTGCCTTTGGATGACTTGTACAGGCGACAACGACGAGGCAGGCACCAGCAGATAAATACTTTCTTTGTTGGATGAGTTGGCAGCGGAAGTGATCGGCCGACCGTGGCTACTCAGCTCAGCTCAGCCTCACAAATAAAGTAATTGATAAATAGAGGGGGGTCGGAACAAGTCAGCCTACAGCCTCGTGCCGGCGCTTATGGGCAATCTGCGATGCGACACAAGCGGCAACCACGTTTCAATACGATATGACGAGAATGACGAGAAAGTACAGGGTTAAGGGCGCCTCAAGGTTGTCTTTGAGTGTTCAACGTATTCAAGCTTTGCCTTGGCTTTGTAGGCTGACAAAAGGTCCACTCTATGGGTCTTGGGGCTCCTTCGGATGCATGGTGGCTGTTCTTGAGAGGTTGATCTTGATGATCTCGGGGATCCTTACCGCAAAGTCTTGGGAATCTTGGTATTCTTAGTGTGATGGAGGACAAGTGGACAAGGCAGACAGATCTCCAGGGAAGTTGATCCACCAGATGCACTGATGCACACCGAAACGAAGGAAGTGGTGTTGGTGGCGTCATGCCAGTCCCGACACAGTTATCTTAAACGAAATGTCGGGGAGGAGGCGCAGCCACCGTGTTTAGATATCACAATCACGTGAATGTGAATGGCCACCTAGCCCCTTCTCACATCTGATTCCCATATTTGATTCTCATATCACAGTGATTCATAGATACTCTCACCCTAGAATAGGTGTGCTACGACAAGTGTGTGATGTTCGCTATCTATACCAAATGAGCAGGCCTCCAAGGTGAGTAAGCTTTCAAAGTGAGCACCAAAGAAAGCATTACAGTCCACCACACACAATGACAACTTACGCGGTATACAATGTCGAAGATGAGATTGCAGCTTTCTTCACAAAGACATCCGTGAGTCGTCAAACATGCGACGATCGAGCGAAAGACCTTGCTGGCGGTACCGTCACGCCCATCGAGATACAGGGCTTCTGTAGCTACTCTGTCTACGCCGGCCCCAACCTAAAATATGTCGTCCAGTTTCGGCCAAACTCGCTGGAGCTCAAAACTGAGAATACCATGCTGGCGAAACAGCTCTACTTGACCTTGGCTCCAGAGGTTTCGTTTGTGGGCCAGCTAGGAGATGATGGTATTGCTGGAAAGGAGCCGCTTTACATCTATTTGGCCAACCGCGTACGAGGAGTCACTCAGTTAGACTTCAATCTAACCCACGACTGCCCCGACAACTCGCAGGAAAATTTCGCCTGGCGCAAGACCTTGATGGGCGACATGGCACGGTATGTTATTCTAATCTTTAGTCTCCTCTCAACATATTATTCTAAGAGCCATAGCTTCTTTGCGCTCGCATGAAAATCTCCGCAGCCGACGGACCTGTCCTACCGCAACCGCCTGAGACAGCCATACACCAGTGAGCTGCAACTGTTGCTTACTGCGTTGCCTATTCGCTTCCATGCTATCATTCAAAACTGTATAGACTCACTGGATGCGATTTTTTCTTTGCCGATGGTTCTCCTCCACCAAGATCTTGGCGACTCGAATATCATGGTCGACAAGACAACGTGTCACCTTGTTGGCGTCATCGACTGGGTGAAGCGGAAATAGGCCCCTTTGGATTAAACCTCTTTACCCTGGAAAGCCTATCGGGAAAACTCCACTTGCGGAATGGCTGGAGTCGATACGAAGATTACGACATCTTGCAAAATACGTTCTGGAGCACGTTCAAGCAGGAGGTGGGGGACGTTACAGACGACGATGTTCGAGTCATTTGCCTCGCGAGGAACACAGGTGTGTTGCTAAGCTATGGTTTTACAAGACGTCTCGCAAACGAGCAAAAATATATTCCAATACGAGATGACGAGCAAGGACGCTACAACATGCTCTCTCTGGATGGGTTTCTCATTAATCTAGAGACGAGATTTGAGGTTTAAGTTAGTAGACGAGGAACAGAAGCAATACCTCAACGTAAAAACCGTGAAACGACTGTAGATTCTCATTTCCGATGGATTTCGTTCCTCGAGAGTCCCATTTGAACCTACCATGTAGAGTAGTTCACTTACCCCTTGTCACATCACTGTCTTCACGAAATAATCACCGCAGAATTAAAAGGTCCCCGAAGTCTATATCACTGGCATTTATATATTCGAATCTGATCTTCTACTCACAGGAGCAGCATAAGATCCACCACAACATGCAAAACATGCAGCAGAACGAACACCCAAGCATCATCCCAGATACTCGATCAAGCTCGTTTTTAGACCATTCACCATCGGCATATATGCGTCATAACGCCCGCCCCCGGGCATCCATCCATCCAACCATCCCGAACAAACTTTTCAAAGGCCTCATCACCCCTCATCACCCCTCAGCGCCAAACCCATCTGCCCATCCCGTCCGCCACAGCCATATAGACGCGGTATACATCTCCAAGCGACCCAAACCCTTCAACCCGACAAACTCTGGATCAACGAGACGTTGTCGCCCTTCAACAAGATCCTGCCTGCAGAATAGTCAGCGTCATTCATTTGTAGCATCCGCACCCCAGTGAACCATACCTAGCGGCCTCCTCGTCTCCGTCTCGTTCGTCTTTGTAACTTGTCCGACCTCGATCGCGTCGTCGATAACGAGGTTCATGAACTCATCGAATCCCTGTCTCTGTCAGCAATGGCACATAGCGTTGGTGTGGTATGTGAAAGACTGACCCTGATCTTTCCCTCGATACGGATGGCAATTTGCTCGTACAGCCAGATGGACACTGTGGAGTTCTGCAGACGTCAGTATCAGCACGTGTATAATGCGTAGAGGGTGTTCGTTGGTGGATGTAGCTTTGGACCAGCGGTATGGTATTTCGAGGATTGGCGCATCTGCCCACCTCCCCAATAGAAGTGCGACCGAAGTGCACCTCCCCCAAATCCATCCGCATAAACACCATCTCGAAATTCGAAGCCACACCCCAGCCATCACTCCCAAAAACTTATGAGCTCCGTACTCACCGTCTGCAACAGCTTGAAAATCATATTGCTACACCAGTCGTCAGAACAAGCCGCTCAATCAGAAAACAGCATGCGCGCCCGCGCCCACGTCGCGCTCTTTCGAGCCATCACGTCTGCGAAGAAGGCAAGGGCAGGAGTAGAACATACATAGGCGGCAACAAAACCCTGCGCCCACCACCACCACCTCCACCGCGTCCCGTCATCTTCACTGGTATATTCTTTCTTTCCTTCTTGTGTGTAGAACAATAAGTCACGCAGAATATAAATGCGCGCGTTGATCTGTCGAGAGGAGAACGGCACGAGGTTGTTGAGGTTCGTGGGTCGGTAGGAAGGTGGGGGATAGATAGGTGGGAGGGATCAGAGCTCCAGATGCGTGTGTGGTTGGACTGAAGTTGCGTTTGAAGCTCGGACGATGCGGCCGCGTTTGGGTGAAAATACGGAGAAACATTGTTGCGGGGATCGGGGAGGGAAGACCGAATATCCACCCCTCCACCCTTTCACCTCCGCCTTCCCCCTCTTGGCTCAAGTAAGGGAAAGCTTTTTTACTCTAATGCGCCTGTCAAATAGGTACTATGTATGTGTATATGCTGAGCTAAATTGAACAACACATGGGGTTTGAACTACTTGGCGTACCAAATACTAAAGTCGCCTTATATCCTCTTTGACCAAGGTTTATGGAGATTGGCAGCCACCCATCTTCTAGAAACGGCAGCACACGTGACTCTACATATGTGAGACTTGTAGTTCTCAGGGCGCAGGTGCGACAGGATTGACAAAGGGCCAAATTAGCTTAATAAATAGCATACTGGTCTAAAGTTGGATAAATATATGAACCTCCCATTCGTTCCACATTCCACATTCCACATTCCACATCTCTCATCTCCTTCTCTCAACCACGTCTAGGCAAGCCAGAACCACGCCCGCTGGAGGAAGTTCTTCGGTATGCGCTTGACTTCTAGTGCGGCCAGCTCATCCATCTCCTTCTTACCGGTGATGATATCGATCTCGGGGATGGGGATGGCGAAGGGCGTGCGGAACCAGATCTTGTGCCCGGCATACAGCACCAGGAAGATGGGCAGCGTGATGTACGCGGCGAGGAAGTCGGACACGTTGAACTTGCCAGGCCAAAAGATCTGGAAGCCGTTGGTGATGGTCAGGAGCGAGACGATGAAGAGCACGACGTATGTCGCGTATGGTTGGAATGGCGTGCGGTACGGGAGGGTGTGTAGCAGGCCGTGGTACTCGAACGCGGCGCGGAAGCGCAGGTACGTGATCATGACGACGATCCAGGCGATGAAGCCAGAGATTGTGCTGATGTTGACGAACCAGTTGAACACCGTGGTGCCCGTGTTGGACACGTTGAGGTATGCCAGCAGCGAGAACATCCATGTGAAGAGCACCGCGACGTATGGGACACCGCGCTTGTTGGTGCGGTTGAAAAACTTGGGCGCCTGGCCCGTCAGGGACATCGAATACAACACACGCGACCCGGAGTACAGGAAGGAGTTACCCGCCGACCAGGCGGATGTGAGGATGGCACCGTTGATGGCGTGGTTGAGGCCCTTGATGCCAGCCGCTTGGATGCCAATGACGAAGGGACTCGCGGCCGCGTTACCGGCACCGCCTAGACGCTTGTCATCGGAGCTCACGATGATGCCGATAACGAGAGATGCGAAGCCGTAGAAGATCGCGAGACGCCACACGAAACGCTTGGCGGCCTTGGGGATGTTGCGGCGCGGGTCGACGGTCTCACCCGCAGCGATGGCGATCAATTCGGGGGAGGTGATGAAGGCGAATCCGGCCTTGACGAAGGCGTGCCAGTAGGCCAGGAACTTGCCCGTTTCATTGGGCGACATGTATTGTTTAAAGGCGCCTGGATTCTTCCAGTATCTAAACCCGAGCCGGTCGTGATTGGGCCCGCCACCGAAGAAGAGGACGATGCCGAGGATGATGAGACCGAGGATGGTGATGAGCTTGATACTGGCGAACCAGAACTCGGCTTCTCCGAAGAAGGAGACGGCGATTACGTTGAGCAGCAGGATGATGAAGAGGACCATGGTGATCCAGACAGCAACATTGACGGGGGCATTCCAGTAGTCGAGCACGATCGAGGCTGCGCTAGCCTCGGCGGCGACCAACATGGCATATGCGTACCAGTAGTTCCAGCCAGCGGCAAACGACAGACTGGGGTCTACGAAACGGTCTACAAAGTAGGGAACAGAGATACCCTTCATGGGTAGATAGGTGACCATCTCAGCGAGGTTATTCATGACACACCAGACAACACCCATCATGGAGAGGTAGGCCATGAAGAGAGGCGCGGGACCTGTGGCTGCGAGGATACCGCCGGAGCCCACGAAGAGACCGGTTCCAATGGCACCACCTGTGAGAAGTCAGTGTTTGCATGGATGAGAATTGGAATTGGGAATTGGAGCGCAAGGAGAGAGGGAAAACGGCATACCCAAAGCCAGGAACTGGATGTGACGACTCTTGAGGCCGCGCTCGAGCTGATTCTGGCCATGAGTGAGATTGTATTCGGGATTGGTGGTGAGAACGGTGCCCAGCTCCGTCTCCTCGGCGCTGGGGCCATCGTCTTCGCGCTTGAAGTCCTTCATGTCGCGTGTGAGGAAGTTGAAGAAGGAAGAGAAGAGGAAGGAGGAGCTGGAGCTGTAGAAGATTCTATTACTCTGGCAGCAAGGCTCGCGAGTTGATTAGTTACACGGATCATCATGGGCTAAGCTGTAAGCGGGGCGTGATCAACAGTGATGCAACTATACACTGGACTAATGTAGGAGAAGAAGGGTAGAGGAGGGTATACTGGGAGACGAGGCTGGGCAATAACTGGGGACTATACTAAAGACGGCAAGGTGAGTCCCTGCTTTCAGAAGGGACTTAGCAGGGACTGAGTGTGGGGTTGAGGGATGAGTACAACATAACACCGGATGGGGAGACGGAAGAGGGGGTGGCGGGGCGGAAAAGGGTGGGATGGCCGACTCGCCGCCCTGCTCGCCGCCCCCACAATGAACCGCCATCGTCACTGTGCATGCGACGACGGTGGTGAATGTAATCAGCGGCGGCGAGGGTTGTCATGATGGTCACGGGGCTGGCGTTGTGTTTGAGTGTCGTGGGTGTGCTGTGAGTGGTCCAGTGCAGGTTTCCGTTATGTTTGTGTTGCATTCGGTCAGCCCGCCATAGTGACTAGTACCAAAAGAGACTAGCGTAACCTGGGACAGGCTAACACAGTACAGTATGTAGACGGTTACCTGCGGCGTGGAGGTGGGGACGGGGGAGGTACGTACTACAGGTAAGCGAAGGGTGTAAGTGGAGACAGTAGTGGAGAGAATAGTGGAGACAGTAGTGGAGGCAGTATTGGAGTATTGGAGGACGGGACGATGGTGGGCGGCCGTGGCGCAGATACGACTATCCCCTATACGGCAGGTGAGGGGTACACTAAGGTGTTAGCGTGGGATGTAGTGGGTCTGTCGTTTCTTGGAGAGAGCAACAGCAAACGAACCTCGGATTCTCGACAACCTATCAGGCAACAAGGCTAACATTCAGGCAACAACATCAGCATTATGTAACAATCGAGGTTGATAGCTGTGGATAGCAGTGATACCAGTACGGCGTGCAGCAAGTGCGAACCGAGTCGTTCACCGAAGTTCACCGAGTTCACCGGCATGGATTTTTCCCATCTCCGCGGTCATCCTTCTATCTCTCTTCTCTATCTCTTATCACGTTCCTTGTCACGTTGTTATCTCCAAGTCCACAAGTCACGCCCCTCCCCCCCACCGCTTTCCCCGCCAGAGTCGTTGACGGACAATCACTGGTCTATGGGATGGTCAAAAGCCAAAAGCGACCTCACCAGCATTCTCATGATGTGCTCATAGACAGATAGCGAGTTTACCGCAAACAATACATATTGTTCCATGCGTAGAGGAGGCGAGCGGTGGACGGGTAGAACGCGAAATCCATATACCCAGCCGTCCAAGCATCTGTCTCGAATTCGAACGATGTAGAACGACTGCTGGTGGGATTCCAGAGAGGCTTCTGGGGGGACCCTATTTATAAACCAAGACGGGTAGGGGGGGTACTGATAAGATATAGATATATATTATAGTCCTCATCACGTAGGCTTTGCTCCTGGATTTATAGCTCGCGTACTGTATGCGGCATACACTTTCATGCCGCATACAAGTACTTTCCTCTCCTCTCACATCACATGACTACCCAATTCCCACAGCAAGCACTCACAGATCACATGTCAAGTCACATGACTAACCCCCCATGACGCGCGTAACGCGGTATATTCTCCGCGCGACTATTTCTCCTTGACCCCTGGCCGCGATACACGAGTCTGCCACGCGACCGAGCCGCGATGGTTTAAGTTGAGTGTCGCGTGTCACCAGAGCCGCTGCTCATCTCTTCCCCCCGATACGACTGATACGACCACCCACCGCCGCGCCCGGCGAGTCCTCTCTTTCCCATGTTCCTCCTCTTCCTGCTCCGCAATGTTCTCTTTTTTCTCCTTGTCCCTTTCTCACTACTCTCCACGACCTATCTCTACTACTACCCCCTATTCCACGGTTGCGGCTTTCCCACTCCAGGGTCCTCAATCTTCAGCAATGCCTTTGTGAGAACTGTCCTCTCGCACACCCCGCTCAGCCCTGCCGTCCCCGCGACCTCTCCCTTCCGTCTTCTCGCGGTCGGTGACCCGCAGCTCGAAGGCTCCAGCTCCCTCGACCCAACCGCAACCTCCCTGACAAACTTCCACGCCTTCCTCGGCACGTTTGACTCCACGGAATCCCTTCTCCAGCGCACCCGCACTGCCCTCCATGCCAACATCGACTTCTGGCTCGACGATCTGCCCCGCCTCGCCCGCTACGGCATCAAGCGCCTCGACCTCTGGGGGAACGACTTATACCTCGCGCACGTCTACCGCACCGTGCGCTGGTGGTCCCGCCCGACGCACGTCACTGTCCTCGGCGATTTACTCGGCAGCCAATGGATCGACGACGAAGAATTCGAATCGCGCAGCGGCCGCTTCTGGGACCGCGTCTTCCCGGATCATGAGAAGATCAGCGACGACCTCATACACAGTACGATGCCCCCGATCGCCGTAGCCGATGGCGGCCAGGAACCCCGCAGTCAGCCCTTTCATACCATTGGCGAGGACGCGCAGGCGTGGTCCTTGCGCCTGATGAACGTTGCCGGGAACCACGACATCGGCTATGCCGGCGACCTGACTCTCGAGCGAGCTTCCCGGTTCGAGCGCGCATTCGGCCGACTGAACTATGCTCTCGAATTTCGCCTTCCTTCCGACCCCGAATCGCAGCAGCAGGCCCCGACCCTCCGCGTAGTCGTTCTCAATAACATGAACCTCGATACTCCGGTCTACGCGCCAACGCTGCAAACAGACACCTACAACTTCATAAACACTGTGGTCGGGTCCTCATACCCAGTAGAGCAGAGCGGCGTCTTCACCGTCCTCCTCACGCACATCCCTCTCCATAAAGTACACGGCGTCTGCAGCGACGGACCGCTCTTCGACTTCCACGAATCCGGCGAGGACGGCTCATTTCCCCACGGTATCAGGGAGCAGAACCATCTCTCTGACGCCGCCTCGCGGGGCATCCTCGAGAGCATATTCGGCAAGTCGGCCAGCCCCGTCCAGCCAGGTGGAGGGAGGGGACGCAAGGGCATCGTCCTCACGGGCCACGACCACGAGGGTTGCGACGTATACCACTTCATCAACCAAACGTCCCCCGATCCTAAGTGGGAGGCTCGCCGCTGGCCCGCCGCACAGGCGCAGGGAATCCCGGACAACCCGTCACTCCCAGGCCTTAGAGAAGTCACAGTGCGTAGCGTCATGGGTGATTTCTCGGGCAACCTCGGCTTGATGAGCCTTTGGCTTGATGAGGCCGGGGAGTGGCAATGCGGGTTCGCGAATTGCCGTGCTGTGAGGGCATGGGTGTGGTGGGTTGTGCACGTGGTTGACTGCATTGCGCTTGCAGTGGCGGCACTGTGGGGTGCCGTGGAGTTTTATGCCAGCAGTGCCGGTTCGAACGGTTCGAAGAGGAGAGTGAATCGTGTCGCGAGGGCTGGCATCAGGGCTGCGAGTATGCGTAGTAGGAGCGCTGATCGAGGTGACATGGGGAATAGCAGCGGGAGTGATACGTCGACCCTGTCATCGGGGCAGAAGAAGAGCCTACGCCGGAAGAGGAGCAAGCAGTCTATGAGAGATGACTTGGGCGCGGGGAGGCGCCAGCTGTCGGATGTGTTGGAGGTGCCAGAATAATGAGGGCGGCGTGTATGTATGTGTATTATAGATGTATTTAGGGGATGTGGCATAGGTGTGGAGAGCATAATTAGCATAGCGTTGTAGCGATGATGATAACGAATGGATTAGAATTTCGGTTGCTGATATGAGAACGATGGCAGTCAGTGATTAGAAAGTGTTTGGATTGCGATCAGTTTTCTTGACCGAAAACAATGGAGTCAGTGATTGAAAAGTGTTTGTATTGCGATCAGTCTTCTTGACCGAAACTAAAGAGATTGCGCTTAATCGACGAAACGTATATGCAGCCCCATTGCCATTCTAACCAGAGGAGCCAAAGTATTCAAACAGTATAACGCCCCAAAATGAGCGCCTTGATCTAGTCCAACATTACGCGCCAATGGCTATACCCACCATTACTACACGTCGGAGGATTCTCCCCCCTTCTCAATTTCCATCGCCTCCTTCAGCCCTCCAACCGGCCGCCTTGCTCTCTTCCCAAGCACAATAGTACTATCCGGGCTAGCGAGTGCCTGGTAGCGCTCATATTCCGAGTTATACTTCCGAGCGAGCGCGTCCATCTCCGGTCCTAGGGAGTTATCATATTCCATGGCAAACTGCCGATCGAGCGCGTCCATCTCCGGTTCTTCTTCCTCCTCCCTCTGATACGTGTCCTCCCTCTGCTCTGTGTCCTCCGCCTGGCTCTCGTCGTCCGTATCCCGCAACGCAAGGCTCTGCGACGCACGTAGAGCCGCTGGTCGGCGCCCACGCGGAGGCAGTGGTGACCCAGTCGCGGACGGCGACGTTAGCGCCAGGAATTGCTCATACTCAGACACCTTGCGCCCGGTCGTGTATGGCGGCTTTCCGAGTGGTGGTGGTCGCGGTTTCTCAACAGCCCCACCGTGCGTCTGACGGCGTTTGTTATCTTTGGGCGCTTTGGCAGGTGGTGTGTCGGCACTTTTCTTGGGTTTCGAACCGGAAGATGAGGGGAGGGCTGCTTCAGCGGCGCGTTTAGCCGCGTTGTTGGCCTTTTTGCGCGCCATTACGGCTTCCATTTCGCCGCTTGCCCAGCGAGCTGAGGGTGTTAGTCGGGGAACTTGAGGAGATTATGAGCTAAAAAATACCTTTTGTGATTGCCTTCATCTTCTCTGACTTTGCGGCGCGCGCAGCTTCTTTAGCTTTCGCTGCAGCAATGGCATCGGGATCCGTTGGTGCAGTGTGGGTTGGAGTTTCCCCGTGGGGGGTGCTGGCAGCGGAGTGTTCGACTTCGAGGTTGGAGCGGCCGCTTCTTTTGTGCTTAAGCGCCGATGAGCGCTGAGGAGACGCATCGGGCGTCTCATACGCGATAAATGGTGCACCTTGAGGCAGAATATTTCGGTTCATAGATTCGTGCGGGGTGTGCATTCTGTGATCCATGTGGTGTGCGGAGGATGGTATTTCGTCAAGTTCAACTTTAATAGCATCAGTATTTGTTTCTTCTACGCCGTGTTTGGCTCTTCTTGTGATAAACAGTGTAGAAAGGTGGTAGGTTTAGTAACCTTGGTATTTGTTTGGAGGATGTCTGTTCCTCTTCGGTCTTCCCGACGATCCAGACCCAGATTCTTTCTCTGTGGGCTCGCCTGCTGATGCAGCTGGAGTTGTGAAAGAGCCGTTGTCATGAGACGACGCACCGCTGACCGAAGTCTGTGGGATCTCTGGAGCAATGGATTTATCAGCTTTGCCTGGTTTTGGCATGTCGCAAAGAGGGACTGCTTTGGCATTTGGCACCGCTGGAGCCACTGGACTCTTCTTGGCTCGACGAACAGGACGATTTTGATCAGGATCAAGATCTTGCTTGATCGAGGCCACTGGACCTCTCCTTGCATGAGCTTTGCGTCCATCCAATGTCTTCCGCTCAGCGTCAAAAGATTCTTGGCCACGATTGATGAAAATCGAGAGAACTGGCTTCTTTGCGTCGATGGCCACTGGACCTGTTTCTCCATGATTTGGAACTGCACTTTCTTTAGGGGCGGCGGCAGGATCCTTCGCTGGAGGAGCAGCAGCAATATGTGTAATTGTTTGAGTGTTTGCGGTTTCCTTGCGGCTTCGACTTCTTGTTGTGCGGCCTTCTTTGGTGGTAGCAATACCTAAAGTCTCCGCACCACTTGGGGCGTTTTGAGACCCTGAGCTCGCCATTTCATTACCGGGAGCCGACATGAGTTTGAGAGAAGGATCGTCATTTTGACTGATATTATGAGATTCGGTCTTAATACCTTTTTTGCCTTTGCCGGCGACGTGCCTGGCTGTGGGTTTCTGTGCTTGTTGAGATGGTGGTGACCAGTGGTGAACGTGTCCGAGTCCTTCGTATTGATTGTTATGGAAAGAGTGGACTGCTCCTTGAGTATGCATGCTTGCATCACCAGGTGCTTTCTTTACCTTGCGACCGGAGCTCGGCTTGGCCCCGTAAAAATCGCTTGCAGCATATGCTTCAGTCCCAGTAGCAGAGCCTTGTGCTGCCATATTTTCGTCTGCATCTTTCTTACATCGTTTAGCAGCCGCATTCTCCGATGCCTGAGCACTCTCACTCTGGTCTGTCCGCATATCGCCAGCAGGCTGGTCATCGGCGGACACCTTGCGCTTCTTGGGAGCGAGTTTCGGCTCAGAACGATCATCAGGGCTACCCGTCGCTTGTCCATCTTGGGAAGCCTTCATGGCCGCCAATTCTGACTTCTTATATCGACCAATCTTGGGAGGCTCCAATCCGAGGGCCTCTGCCTCTCTCTTCTTGGCCCAACGCCTCTCCATGTTGATGGTAGCGGCCGACTTCTCCTTCTTAATAGTGCCATCAGGCAGCGTCGTATAAACGGGTTCTTTCTTGCTCTTCTTGGCATACTTCCTTGGGTATGGCTTGGGCCTATCGCCTTCGATATTGTTATTTTTTAGCTGGCCATCTTCTCCTTCGTTGTCCTCCTGACTAGTGGCTCTCGTAGAAGATTTGCGCTGCTGTTGCAGCTCGGCCTTGCGTTTGGCCCAACCCATCTTAGCACCTTCGCTGCGCTTGATTGACTTTTCCTTTGCAATAGCATCTGCGTCGGCAGCACTCGAATTGACCGAGACATCCACCGCAACTATCTTTGCTTTCTTCGCCTTTTTAGCCGACTCAAAATCAGACGTGTCGAGTCTTCGTCTCTTCGTGCCGTATTCCCTGTCTGGGATCTCTTCATCGCTGCTCCAATCGGTTGAGGGGCCAGTGGAAACCGCTGGCGATGAGCCGCGTCTTGATTCGGCATCACCAACATTGTCAACCCATTTCTCGGTGGACACCATTGTCTCGCCGGCAGTTGGGTCAGCCTCGATCTCTTGCAGGCGTGTCTTTGCATTCTTGCGAGGGGGGCGGCCACGTGGTGCGGCTGGAGGGGTAGAAGCTCGAGATTCTGAAGCCACGCGGGTTGAAGGCCTCTTCTCGCGCTTTCCGCGTCCTCCTTCAATCATAAGGGCTTCATTGACTAGGTTCAAGGGCGCGTTTTCTTCACCAGAATCTTCAGCTGCCTCACCCGTTGGAACCTTTTGGGCAGGAGCGCGAGCCCGAAGATCTCGTTGGTTCTGGCCAAGTCGTCTGGGCCTCTGGTTGATTGGATCCTGGCGGCCAATGTCTTTGGTGCCTTCTTTCACAATGTACCCGTAAACTGATGCTTCCAGTCGATCTTGCATGAGCTGGAAGTCATCCGTGTAGAACCATTTTTCTGGGTCGTCATTTCGCACTGGCAGTGCTCTTGGGTTGATGACCTTCAGGGCAGGCTTTGCGACCTCCTTGGGGATACCTCTACCTCTACCGCGCTCCCTTTCAAGCTCTTCTTCAATGGATATCATATTAGGGAGGCGATACGCCTTGACAGATTTCTCAAGCTCGAGCCACTCATCTTGATACTCAACCATTGCCTTCTGGGCATTGAGGATACGCCGATAGTGCTCGTCAATTGGGTGGTTTTCACAATCAGCCAAGTTGTCTCCGAACACTTCGACATCAGTAATTTTAGCCAAGCGAAACTCCGGGAGAGGCTCTTCATCTTCATCGAGCTCTCTACGCTCAGGATAAATTTCCACCTCGGTGAGAGAATAGGCCGGTGGGAGACGCGAGTCATCACCGCTAGCAGATGCTGGGGGGCTGCTCAGCTGGCTGGCTGCAGATTCATCATCACTTTCATCAGCCAAGCCTGGGCGGACACATGATTCAACATGATCGCGGTATTGCTATTCGTGTCAGTACATTCAGAAAGAAACAAACACATGACTGGGCCAGTAGTTGAAAGAAAGTGATAAATTCATACCTGAAGGTCTGCAGCATCATAGCCAGCGTGGCAATTTGGGCAGGTCATTGAAGCCTGAGCCTCAGCGACAGTGGCGTCCATGCTGTAATTTCCTCGTGAGCCGTGATGAGACGCGAGAAATAGAGACATGAAAGCGTTGTCGACAGGCTATAGACCTATATACAGGATCATTTATGGTGTAGAATAGGGTGGTTGAAGGATGGTGAGTCTGTATATGAACAGATGAAAGCAGTTGAAGCAGTGAATTGACAACTTTTAGTATCATTTCACCTGTTCGGGTAATCTGGCTAGGTCAGCCTCCCTCCTTAAAACCCAAAATCGCTTACAGCCAATCAGCGAATTTAATTTTCTATTTATTTCCTCGCTTACGCGCCAGATGTACCATACCATACAACGAACTATGTAAAAGTACAAGTGGCCTAGTCGTCGACTGAGAAGCCCCATGTAACCCGGGAACCTCGACAAGTAGCTCCATAATAGAGGAGCTTCCCATTGTTGATGCTATTCACATTCACATTCAATACAGCACAATATCAACGTATTAAAGAACGGGTTCATTGATGAGAAGCACACTGCAACAGCAATAGCAACACGACACTATGGCCGCCAAGAAGGAAAAGGCCGCGACCGATGACGAGCTCAAGAAGATGTTTGAGGGGCTGGAGGGAGAGGACCTGCCTGCCACCACGACCAAGGCTGATGCGTTCAAGGCGAAGAAGCCTGCCCGCGCCCAGACCGCTGAGGAGATAGAGGCTGAGCTCGCCGAGCTGGAGAATCTGGGTAAGCCACAGCCCGATGCCAGGCCACGAATCGCAACGCCCGTTGGCGGCACTAGCTCTCCCACCAAGCGCACGTCGGTGGGCAGTCCCCTTCCGCAAACATCAACACGATCGAGCGAGGATAAGAGAAAGTCAGGCGAAAGTGCGAGGTCATACCACACGAGCTTCACGCCCTCGGCGACAAGCAGTGAGCTCCAAGAGGCTGAGAAGAAGTCTCGAATTGCTGAGCCGGCTGCTGAGCCAGTCGCTACTGGTGGCGGATGGTGGGGTGGGATTCTGGCAACGGCCAGCGCTGCAGTGAAGACGGCTGAGGCGGCAGTGAAGGAGATCCAGCAGAATGAGGAGGCTAAGCGCTGGGCCGAGCAGGTCAAAGGCAACGTGGGCGCACTGCGAGGACTTGGTATGAGAACCCAGTACTATAATGAATAACTCCTAACTTCTACAGGTGGTGAGCTGAGCTCCCGCGCCCTCCCAACATTTACCAACATCCTGCACACCATCGCCCCGCCCATCTCGTCGCACGAGCGTCTTCAAATCCACATCACGCACGACTTCATTGGCTACCCCTCCCTCGACCCCCTCATCTACAACACCTTCTCCCGCGTGATGGCACAGGTTGAGGGAGGCGACCTTCTCGTCATCCAGCGTGGCCACGAGTCCTCTGCCCGACGCACCTCGGACGCAGCATACACAGGTGGCCGCACAGGCTGGTACGATGGTCCCTGGTGGCGCCAGGGCAACGAGCACCGCGATCTGGGTGCTGTCCCTGGGTTGGTTGAGGGCACCAAGCTCGTCCGCGTCAGCGCCGAGGCCTACGCGACCGAGTTCTTTGCCTCGCACGGCGGCCTCGAGTTGGCAGCCCGCCGTGCCACTGAGCAGCTCAGCGAGTCGAACCCCGTCCGCAGCAGCGACATCTTCCTCGCCGTGCAGGCCATCTCGCACGAGGCGCCGGCAGATATGTTCCAGGGACCTACAAAGGATGAGAAGGCTGATGCAGTCGCCGAGGAGGAGAAGCCGGATAACTTGATTTCGTTTGCGGTTTACCTGCACGACCCGGTGCACGGGATTACGTTTGCTGCTGTGTCGCAGACCGTACCGGCGAAGTGGATCGCGTGGCTCGATGCGCCGTCCCCGATGACACCTGCATCGCCGTCATCGCCGTCTGCAGAAGAGCAGTCCTTTTCGCAGGACAAGTATAGCCCTTACATGCCGCGCGAGATCGCAGAAATCATTGAGTCGGGCGGCGTGGATCCGCGCGAATGGGTGGCCGAGTGGGTAGAGGAGGTGATCAGCCTGGCTGTGGGCATTGTGGCGCAGCGATACGTAGCTCGCCGAATGGGAGTTGGCGAGGGTGGCATTGGGAGGGGAAAGGCGAGAGCAGAGGAGGTGATGGCGGATGGAGGGGGTGAGGCGGCCAGGGCGGGCCTGATTTAATGAGCGATAGGGGGATTGACTATGACAGGTGGAGGAGATCTGGGTTGGAGTTTGGGAGGATGTGCCGGATGCGTCTGTTGAGTTCTTGTGAGATAGTAGGCTGGGTCTTTCGAGTTATATATCACACGGGTTGTTTGCAAGTTGCATTTACTGCTGGTGGTCTGCAGTGAGAGTAGTGGGATACGACGTGGGATGTGAAGGAGGTGCTCTGAAGTTTATGTTCAAGGGTAATGTTTATTGAGAGCATGATTATGAAAAGGCTTATGTTAATGAAGTAGGTATTCTAAGATGTATTCTTTGACGTCATAATACTTCTGGATTACTTATGTACGCAGCATACATTCAATAAACCAGCGTCGTATTCATGCAGATACTCCAGCTGAAGCCATTCAAATTTCGCAGTTGTAGTTCTCACATTCTCATTTCTCAGATAATTTCTGGCGCAGAATTTAGAGCCGTATCACGTGCCCATGCGAATTGTGGGCAAAAGCAATTTCCGAGGATGTCCCACCATGACCAGGTGCGGTTAGACCGAACGTCATCGCCGTGGTAGGGAGGATAGCGGCGAGTCAGGAAAGATTCTCAGATTGATAAGATTTATGGAGAGTTTCAAGGAGGTCAGCTGGGAATTGAATAAACCAGGAGTATAGATGGAGTAGACGGAGTAAATCGAGTATATGGTGTGAAATGGAGTGTATATGGTGTTAGTATGTGTCTAGTAGTGGACACGAATAATGTGAAAAAAGGGACAATGATGATATAAACCAGATAGACATACACCAGATATACACCAAATTCAACATATATGAGAACCTACAGCTTGTAGGTCACGGGGAGAGTGTGGCTGAAGACGACAGACTAGGTAGATATCGAAAGGGATCAGGACCCTGGATACAACTATATATATATTTGATCTATTTGGTTGCATTCCTGACTGTATATTTGGCTTATGTGGTTTTATTTGGCTTATTTTGTTGGCGGTGATGATGTCACCAGCCGCCGCTCGCCGCTGTGCCTTGGTCACAAAACCAGACTTCGCCTCTCTCCCCCCCCTCTCCGCCTTCTCCGCCCTTTCTTCAATATTATTATCCAATCCGGTAAGGCGTAGACCCCCGGCGTAGTAAGTAGTAAGCATCAAACCCGCTGGTGCAATCCAATAAATGCGGACAAATCCAGTAAATCCAGTAAATCCAGTAAATCCAGTAAATCCAGTAAATCCAGTAAATCCAGTAAATCCAGTAAATCCAGTAAATCCAGTAATAATCCTGTGCCAGTTAGTCCAATACGCGAGAATCGTTGAGAACATCACCACTCCCCCCGCCGCCTTTCTCCAGTTCTCTTTCAACTTTTCTCTCCCCTCAACCTCATATTGCTCCTATAAACTACAGTCTTGTAGACAAGACTCGCCGACATCTTCCTCCCTCGACCTATACACGACTCTACACACCAATAGACAAGGCGCATATATCCAGAGTATACCCCATATAGACAACATCGACACAACATCGACTACCCATCCAGTCAGTCAATCAATCTCCCATAAACTTCTAGACTCCCCTCTCCGTCTCTTGCGTCAACGAAACCGCTGACAATATACCGACTAAACAGGCCGAATCTGCAACTCACCTGCACTCATCATCCATCACCAGCCTATCGCCGCCGCTGCTGCCGCTGTACGCCTGCATTTCCTCACATCTCCGTCATCGACCGGCGATCATTGCCTGTGCGAAATACCCACCACCACCACCACCACTACCACAACCACCACAACAACCACCAACGACGCCTTCTAAACTCGCTTAACAATCAACGTCTTCCCCTCCAAACACCCCCACTAAACAGTTATCGTCAAAGGCCGACCTCACCTCCAATACCCGGACCTGCCCCACCCCTCAAAAAGGTTCGAATGGAGACGCTCAAGGCCTTCATAAAGCATGGTAAGTTTCACTCTTTGCGCCTTATACTCCGCATTTCGTGCCGCTGACAAACGACGATGCAGGGAAGCAAGCACGAGTGACCCAGCCTCAAGCCGAACCAACAACCCACGTATCGCCCATCACTGCGCACCAACAGCGAGCTGCGAAGACCGACTACAGCGTATTACAAAAGCGCACAGAGGAGGCAAACATGGCCCACCAGGCACAGAAAGATGATGCGAACAGGAAGTCAGGCGGAAAGAAGGTAGACCCGGACACGCTTGCGCGCATGGTTGCCGAAGACAACGAGTCCAAGGGAAAGCTGCCGCGGTACCCCGGTCTCGAGAGATGGCGCCTCATTGAGAAGATGGGCGACGGCGCATTCAGCAATGTATACAAGGCCGTCGACCTCGAGGGAAGCGCGGGCGAGGTGGCGATCAAGGTCGTCCGCAAGTTCGAGATGAACTCCTCTCAGGTAAGCACGGCACGGGCACGTATGCACGTCTTTCCTGATATACATACTCTCCTCCATACTCCCTTTTTTCTGAGCACTGGCCAACGATTGGTGTAGGGTGATGATCATCTTCATCCGGATTTCAAGAAACCAAAGGCTGCTGAGGTGCGCATTATTTCTGCCTGTTAATCTGCTTGCCTGCCACGTCTTGATGCTTTGTCGGACGTAACCGCGCGCTCAACGGCCACGTACTGACCATGGCCTCAGAGAGCGAACATTTTAAAGGAAGTCCAGATCATGAGGCAACTTGACCACCCCAGCATCGTGAAGCTCATCGACTTCTCCGAGTCGAAGCAGTACTATTATATCATCCTGGAGCTCGCACCCGGAGGAGAATTGTTCCACCAGATCGTCCGCCTGACCTACTTCAGCGAGGATTTGTCTAGACATGTCATCACACAGGTAGCCGAGGCATTAGAGTACTTGCACGAGGAGAAGGGTGTTGTGCACAGGTGAGTACGATTGATGAGAGCTGATGTATGGATCTAACAGATGTACAGAGATATCAAGCCGGAGAATTTACTGTTTAGCCCCATTCCCTTCGTTCCAACCAAGAACCCAAAGCCAAGGTCCGACGAGGAAGAGGATAAGGTTGACGAGGGAGAATTCACTGCTGGCATTGGTTCGGGCGGCATTGGTAAGATCAAGATTGCCGACTTTGGCCTGTCAAAGATCGTATGGGACACCCAGACCATGACACCCTGCGGCACAGTCGGCTACACCGCCCCAGAGATTGTCAAGGATGAGCGTTATTCCAAGAGCGTCGACATGTGGGCGATGGGCTGCGTTCTTTATACACTACTCTGCGGATTCCCACCTTTCTACGATGAGAGTATCCAGGTTCTCACCGAGAAGGTTGCAAAGGGACAGTACACCTTCCTCTCACCCTGGTGGGACGACATCTCCAAACCCGCCCAGGATCTCGTCTCCCACCTCCTCACCGTCGACCCAGAGAAGCGCTACACCATCAAGGAGTTCCTCGCCCACCCCTGGATCAAGAACACTGCCGAACCTACCTACGCGGCCTTTGACGCCCCACCTCTCGCCACACCTGCCGCCGAGCGCAATGAGCCTCTCCGCGCCTTTGACCGCGAGCTCCTTGAATCGCCAGGCACACGCCGCATGGACTTCCGATCGCCCGGTGCCGTCAACCTACGCGAAGTGTTCGATGTTGGTTACGCCGTCCATCGCCAGGAGGAGGAGGCGAAGCGCCGCAAGAACCTCAAGACTCGCGGGCTGGAGCCCATTGGAGACGAGAATGAGAGCGGCATGCAGGGTGTTGAGCAGGGTCTGAGGAATACGAGTCTGAGTGCTGCGGCGACCGCGAGGCAGCAGGCACAACCACAGGCGAAGGGATATGGACAGCACTCACCCGCCGTGGCAGCAGCTGCGAGGCAGCAAGTTAAGAACCAGAGGGGTGCGTTCGAGTTGAATCTCGACGGCGCAACGTTACTCGGGAGGAGAGGGCAGAAGGGGCCAACGAGCGGACTGAGGGAGTCCACAACTGTGCAATGAATGGATGAGGAATGACAGATGGGACTAGGGATTTGTTGCATGGCGTGATACTGGCGTTTGAAACTGGGACGGGCGTGAGTCTAGCTTCACCCCGCGTTTTTCTTGCTCTGTTTGGGCTGCCTGTCTTGATAAGGACGGTGTTTGTGGCCAGAGGCATTTTATAGCTATGTCCGCACATGTGTCTAGTGCCTGATAGATGGGCAATGGATGCATATCCGTTTTGATTAGACTCTGACTTGGTGCATGTGACTGCAACTATGGGCGTTTATTAGAGCCTACTACGTAGGGAACTGAGCAGAGAGATTGTGTAGCTATAAGCCTACTACATATGGAACTAAATAGAGAGATTCATGTCTACGATCGCTGTCATAGGACTTGAGCAGAGATAATCACATATATCATTACTGTCGTAGTAACTCGTTCATTAGAGAGAGATATACGATCACTGTCACAGGAACCGAGCAGAGATATTTATACCCACATCGCCATCCCATGTCATAATCATTCCCCTACCAATCCAACCAATCCAACCCAGCATTATCATGCATCTGAAAAGTCGACAGCCACGCATCAAGCTCCTGCGATGCCGAATCGATCGCCGCCGTGACCTGATCATTTGACATTGCAGAGAACAAGACCGGCTGAAATGCTGAGAACCGTCCGAGGCTCTGCCCATTCTGCGCGTCTTCCCCCCCAACCGCGACATCTTGTCCAATTGGCGGTGCTACCGCTCGTATGTCTCTATCCGGGGCCGCGAAATTATTCCGTATAACCTTGCGCAGATGCCGCCCAAACAGCGACGATGTGCCGTTGCGGTGGCTCGGCGTGCGGCCGATTCGCTCCAGCATATCGGCTGCTTCCTCAACAAGAATGCGGATGCTTGGTGCAAGACTGAGAGTGTTTCCCTCGGCCATTGTGCTGATGCTCAGCGCGAAGCATGCTGCAAAGGATATCATAATGGCGGTGTTGTTTGGCATGGACTTGAGGCGGCCTTCGCCTTGCACGGCAGCTCGCATGACGTTTAATGCTGATGACAGCCCGGCTGCTCGGAAGAAGCGTTTTACTTCCACCGGCGCAGTTGGGTGGTTTATGACGCTGCCGTAGGTTGATAGACGGGTGTGGGAGACAAGGATCTCGACGTAGGGCGGGAGGACGTGGTCTATATCTGTCAGCATGATCATGATATGTTGAAGCACATACGCTTAGACCCCACAGCGACCTCCCAAGTTGTAAACCATCGATCAAAGAATCCTTCAATCATATCCTTTAGACTAAGAACATTAGAATTGTCTGCGATGGAGTTTGGGCACTTACACCTGCACAACCGAAACTCCATCGGCCGCCACATCGCACGTAGACTTGATATCCGCGATTAGAGGCACCTGCGCGCGTTAGGATGAATCTCTATCGTTCTGATAAACATACCAAATCACGCCTCATTACCGCCGAGGATATAATAGACTGATCCCGGGTGTCTGCCATGTCCGAGATATGCCATTGGTCGCAAGTCTCGACGAGCGGTGTCACATGGACAGTGAAGCTTCGCCCTCTGGCCAAGCAGACACTATAGATGTCAGTTGCTGTAACGCACGTTCACATTCAACTTACCCTCTATCCAAGACAAATAGAGATAGCCATATCCTCTCCCTCCTCCGCAAAAGCCGCTGCCCCCAATTCGAGTATGGTTCAACGTCATCGAAGCCGTCTAGTAACAATGCCTTCTTCGCTGTGATGCAGTCCGATTTGGGGACGTGATCAGGGATCTGGCGTTGGGGAAACCCTGGCGCGGGCACGATGAGTTTGTTTAGCGATATATCCGTCGCAACGGACAAGGCCATAGCCATGTATGCACAGGTCTCGTCATCAGCCCAGTGTTTTCCAGGCGCCATCCATGGGACGTTGACTATAAACGCGAGAACAATCTCTGGCGATCTATATCGTTTTTCCATCACATAGTATGCCAGCTTTTTGCAATGGACAGAGAGACGTTTGGAGAGCGCCGCAGTGGACGGGAGAAACAGCGCAGACGCTGCGAGAATCGAGGTGAATAGAAAGGATGATCGGGAGCGAACAAACTCGGCAGTGTGCACGACAGGATCAAGTCCCCATCTGGTGTGGGATAGATTTTGGTAGAAGCTGGCACGTTAGATATATCTCGACGTGGGGGACTGGGACCTACAAGTTGAAGAGCGCTGTAGTCTCGCCGTTTGTTATGTAGCCCATATGAATTGGATCAATGTCCTCGCTGACATCAAGATTCGGACTGAACGGGCCAAAAAAGGTTTGGAGGTCTTTATCTTCGGCTAGGTAGCCAGAGGTAGGTTGAGCATTTTGTCGTGGCTGTGGAGAGACGGCCATACCAGAGGCACTGGCGAGAAGTTGCAGAGGGTTCTCTGCATCGTCGAGGGAGTAGTTATTGTCGCGGGTTCTGCCCGCGGTCGCAGTGGTCTCATAATGTGTCGGTATAGGCGGCGCTGATAACTGCGGGCTTTGGACAGGCTCTTGACTCTTCGGCAGCAACCCCGCCGTGCTGCTCAAAAGATGCTGGAGATTCAGTGCAGCCTGCTGGTCCTCCAGCTCTCCGCCATTCGCCTTTGACCGCGCGATGGCCTGGCCAATTCGGTAGACGGCTTTTTCGAGACCAGTACGTTTACTAGAGAGGTTAGCATGGCTCTACTGGAAGATCGCGCACGCTCACTTCTTAACGCCTTTCTGCCGGCCAGCATGGTACTTGGGGATGATGCACTCCGAATTGGCCTGGTTGCACCGCTTGCACTTGGCGTCTCCAGCTCCACGGTGACACCTAATCTTGCTCCGCCTGCAGCTTAGACACGCGGCCTGCTTTGTGCTTCCCGAACTGGTCGCAGCTTCTGCCGACTGTGGGGGCTCGTCCATCACATTTGAGCCAGCCGCGCCTTCGGTGGCCGGCGAGACAACGATTCGCAGCTAACTCCGATCGGAGGGGGGAGTAACTACAGCCAGCTAGTTGGACAGTATATATAGTTGGCTACGATTATGCGACGACGATATGATGATCGGAGATATCGGAGGCAAGTCACCTGCACTGACATGGGAAGCTGTGGACCCTAGCGGCAGTGCTAGAGCCCAAATCCCCGTTTTTACCCCGCGATGTTTTAGTCTTGGCGTTCGGAGTACACGCTGCCAGAACTGGCGCCGGCCGGCATCCAACCTCCCCACTAAAGGATTCCAAGTCGGTGAGGGATGGGAAATGATTGGGCTCGACCATGATCCTACCCTGAAACATTGAACTATGTATGTCGTAAACCTTGTCAGCTCTGTCTTACCTGCCGGCGGTCGACACACCTTATATTCTCCTCTCCTCCCACTCCTCGCGTTCTCCCCCGATAACCTGCGCCCTTGATACGATTGACAATGTCCTCTACCCCTCCCTATCTCACTGAGCAGGGCAAGGAAGGCCTGCCACCATACGATAGACAGGTCGAGTCCGCCGACCAGCCCTCCTCTGAAAATGACTACATGTCGACAATGACCCCCGCAGAGCAGAAGGCCCTGACGCGCCGTATCCTCTTCAAGCTCGACGTTCGAATCATTCCCACAATGGCGCTTCTCTTCCTCTGCTCCTTCCTCGACCGCACCAATGTCGGAAACGCAAAGGTATACAAGATGGAGAATGACATAAACATTTCCGATCACCAGTATGATACTTGTCTAGTCATATATTATGCATTCTATATCGCTAGGTAAGTTGTAGAAGTCATTCGGTCGGGCTGGTTCTGACTGTGTAGTGAAATACCGAGTAACCTGGTCTTGAAGAAGGTATCGCCGAGGATCTGGCTTCCTCTTCTCACAGCGGCCTGGGGAATCGTCGCGATGTGCCTTGGGTTCGTCCAGAACTACGCCGGCTTGATGATTGTGCGCGCCTTTCTCGGCGCGACAGAGGGAGGATTGCTTCCTGGGATTGTGAGTCGAGATATCTTTGGCTTTTCTTTGCTGACCATTGTAGGTTCTGTATCTTTCGGGAATGTACACGCGCGGAGAGATGGCGCTTCGAATTGGTCTATTCTACACCAGCGCCTCCCTGTCCGGTGCATTTGGAGGGCTTCTTGCGCGCGGCATCCACGAGATGGGAACCGCAGGAGGATTGAATGGTGGGGGCTGGCGATGGATTTTTATCATCGAGGGACTATTCGTGCGTTTGTCTTCTGTGTGGTGGGCTTTGCTGACCTCGAGTAGACCATCGTTGTGGCGGGATTTGCGTATCTCATTCTGCCAAATAGCGTCGACGATGCTCTGAACAAGGAGGAGAGGGAGTTTGCAAGATTGAGGCTTTATAACGACAAGCCGAAGACGATACTTGCGAATGGGTGGGTAGTGTTGCACCTTGGCAAGGACTATCTAACTTTGTATAGGGAGATTTCCACGGAATCCGAGAAATTCGCCTGGTCGGAGGTTGTGCGTGGACTCACGAGCCCGCAGCTGTGGTTCAGCGCCACAGCGTATCTAGCGATTCTTGCGGCGTTGTATTCATTTGGGCTCTTTGTATGTCGCATTGTTGAAGGTGGACTTCTGCTGACTTTCGATAGTTGCCAACTATTATTGTTGGATTAGGGTATACTCCCAACGAAGCTCAGCTGTGGTCCGTCATTCCATACGCTGTGGCAGCAGTCATCACAGGTATGTTCTCGCGCCCTTTTCGTGGCTCTTCTTACGTCTTCAAGTCGGCATTGCCTTCCTCTCTGACCATCTCCGCCTCCGTGGCCCCATCATGCTCGCGTCTCTGCCTCTGGCCATCATCGGGTATGCAGTGATTGCCAACGTCGATTCGAACAGGGTCAAGTATGGAATGACGTTCTTGATGGCGACGGGTCTCTATGCGTCTGTCCCGTGTATTCTTGGATGGATCAGCAACAACTCTGCCGGCCACTACATGCGCGCAACGACCACGGGCGCACAGCTGGCAATTGCGAACTGCGGAGGGTTTATCGCGGCGTTCATCTATCCTAAGGTTCAGGGGCCAGAGTTCTTCATCGGGCATACAGTGATCTTGGGATTGTTGTGCTTTGCGTGGGTGATGTGAGTTCTCGAGTCTAGAGTTTAATAACGAGCTAACGTTTGTAGGATCTTGCTCAACGTGCTGTACTGCGCAAAGATCAATCGCGACAAGGCGAGGGGATTGTATGATGAGTTTATTGGGTCGGGCGATGATCGTGATCCAGAGTTTAAGTTGGTGCTGTGAGCGTATATAATATAATGAACATTTGCGACCATAGGTGCGCCGGTTTCCATATCTACATTAGACTGAAACCCCTTTGTAAAAACTGATAACGTATTTCACGTACGAGTTGGCCGCACGGACGAGTTGGCCACCAAAACACCAAAACGCGTCAACTTAACAAATGTCAACATGCCACAACCAACACAGGCCTAATCCCCTAATCAAGAGGGTAGAATACTATTAGCTATTCAGGCACTAAAGGAACATCAATTTAAGAGCGTCCGAGCTGCTGCATTGTCGTATGATGTGCCACGTAGCACCCTTACTAACAGAATGAATGGAATGACCACCCGACGCGACTCCCCCCCCAACTTACAGAAGTTGACTTCGTACGAAGAGTCAGCTCTCGTCCAGTACATCCTTGACCTAGATTCACGTGGATTTCCACCCCGACCGCAAGCTGTGTAAGAAATGGCAAACCTTCTACTCTCCGAACAAGGCGAGAGCCCTGTTAGGATAAACTAGACTACTACCTTCATTAAGCGTCGTACGGAACTTAAAGTAAAGTTTAGTTGGAAGTATGATTATAAACAAGCAAAATGCGAAGATCTGAAGATAATTAAAGGGTGGTTCTCCCTTGTACGAAACATAGTTGCAAAATACGGAATCTTAGAGTAGGATATTTACAACTTTAATGAAGCAGGTTTCGCAATGGGAGTTATTACTACTGTAAAGGTAGTTATAAGCTTAGAAGCAAAGAGCTATCTAAAGACTATACAGCTAGGGAATAGAGAGTGGGTGTTAATTATCTAAGGTGTTAATTCGTACGGATAGGCACTCCCGCCATTCATCATTTTCAAGGCGCAGAATCACCTCTCTGCTTAGTACGAGGACTTAGGATTACTAGACGACTGGGTGATTACACTAAGTGAGAATAGGTGGACTTTAAATTCAATTAGGTATAAGTGGATTCAACACTTCGATCAGCATACAAATGCTCGTACGGTTAGAACCTATCGCCTTCTTATTCTTAATGGACATAAGAGCCACCTCTCTGCTTAATTTCAGCACTACTGCACAGAACGGAAGATAATCACGCTCTGTATGCCACCACACTCATTGCACATTCTTCAGCCTCTTAATGTGAGCTGCTTTGCGCTACTAAAGCTTTTATACAGACGTTAGATTGAAACCTTTGTACAGAACAGGCTAAACTATATTACAAAACTCGAGTTCCTCTCTACATTTAAAGAAGCATTTAAAGCTGCATTTATAGAGTAGAACATTAAGAGCGGATTCTAAGCAACAGGGCTAGTTCCGTACGAGCCACAGAGTGTCCTCTCTTACTTAAATCTACACTTAAGGACTCTGACCCCTCCTATAGTTGAGAGTGGCAATTAGACTTCAAAGACTCCTTAAACTATAAGGGAGCTTAACTTTCAAACAGAGCACATTAAGAACTGCATTATACAACATTAGAACAGCTCTCCTACCTCAATTAATAATGCTGTTAGCTGCCTTGTTAAAGGGGCAGAAATGATGATACATTCTGCTGTTCTACTTAAGGCAGAAGTTAAGGCTCTACAGGCTGCAAATCAATAGAAAAAGAGGAGGGAAAGGAAGCGCAAGAGGCGTATAATGCAAGGGGGCAGTCTCTCTGTACAAGAGGGAGAGGATATCGTTCAAAGTGCTGAAGTTGAAGCTTAAGTCCGTACAGAGGTGGCAAGTGAGAGTAGTCGGCAGGTAGGCTCTAAGGGCCGACAGAAGCGCTGCGGCTTATGTAGTATTATAGGCCATAACTCCCATACGTGCAAGAGGCACGAGGATTCAATTATGATCAAATAAGGGTCATTATGTAGGGTGGTGGTGTAGAAGTAGGCAGTAATAGTCAAATTTGGTGTTTTAGTGGCCAACTCGTCCGTGCGGCCAACTCGTATGTGAAATACATTAACGTATTTCACAAGCGAGTTGCCCACACAAGTGAGTTGCCTACTAAAACACCAAAATTGACTATTACTGCCTACTTCTACACCACCACCCTACATAATGACCCTTATTCAATCGTAATTGAATCCTCGTGCCTCTCGCACGTATAGGAGTTATGGCCTATAATACCACATAAGCCGCAGCGCTTCTGTTAGCCCTTAGAGCCCACCTGCTAACTACCCTCACTTACCACCTCCGTACGGACCTAAGCATTAACTTTAGCACTATGAAGGATATCCTCTCCCTCTCGTACAGAGAGACTACCCCCTTACATTATACGCCTCTTGCGCTTCCTTTCCCTCCTCTTTTTCTATTCATTTGCCACTTATAGAGCCTTAACTTCTACCTTAAGTAGAACAGTAGAATGCATTATAACCTAAGCTCCTTTAGTAAGCTGGCTTAGTGCGTTATTAATTAAGCTAGGAGAGCTATCCTAATGCTGTCTAATGCGGTTCTTAACGTGCTCTGTTTAAAAGTTAAGCTCCTTTATAGTTTAGGGAGTCTTTAAAGTCTAGTTGTTACTCTTAACTATAGGAGGAGTTAGAGTTCTTAAGTGTAGATTTAAGTGTAAGAGAACATTCTATAGGTTGTACAGAACTAGTCCTGTAGCTTAGAACCTACTGTTAATGTTCTGCTCTATAAATGCAGCTTTAAATGCTTCTTTAAATGCAGAGAGAAACTTAAGCTTTATAATATGATTTAGTCTATTCTATATAAAGGTTTTAACCTAACGTCTGTATGAAAGCTTTAGTAGTGCAAAGCAGCTTACATTAAGAGGCTAAAGTATATGCAAGGAGTATAGTGGCATATAGAGGGTGATTATCTTCCGTTCTATATAGTAGTATTAAAATTAAGCTAAGAGGTGGCTCTTACGCCTGTTAAGAATAAGAAGGTGATAGGTTCTAATTATATAAGTGCTTATATGTTAATTAAAGTGTTAAATCCACTTATACCTAATTGAATTTAAAGTCCACCTATTCTCACTTAGTATAATCACCTAATTGTCTAGTAATCCTAAGTCCTTATACTAAGTAGAGGGGTGGTTCTGCGCCTTAAAAATAATAAATAGCAGGAGCACCTATCTATACGAATTAACACCTTAGATAATTAACACCTACTCTCTATTCCCTAGCTGTATAGTCTTTAGACAACTCTTTGCTTCTAAGCTTGTAACTACCTTTGCAGTAGTAATAACTCCTATTATAAAGCTAGCTTCATTAAAGTTGTAGATGTCCTGCTCTAAGATGCTGTATTTTGCAACTATGTTTTATATAAGAGAAAACCACCCTTGAATTGTCTTAGGATCTTCACATTTTACTCATTTATAATTATACTTCTAACTAAACTTTGCTTTGATTTCTATACAACGCTTTATGAAGTTAGTAGTCTAGTTAATCCTAATAGGGCTCTTGCCTCATTTAGAAAGTAAAAGATCTGCCATTTCTTATACACCTTATAGCTAGGGCAAAACTCTACGTGAATCTAGGTTAAGGATGTACTAAACAAGAGCTAACTCTTTGTATGAAGTTAAGTTCTTTAACTTAGGGGTAGAGTTGCGTTAGGAAGTCATTCCATTCATTCTGTTACTTAGGGTCCTACATAGCACATTAAACGATAATGCAGCAGCTTGTACACTCTTAAATTAATGTTCTTTTAGTGCCTAGATAGCTAGAAGTAGTCTACCCTCTTAATTAGAGGATTAGGCTTGTGTTAGTTGTGGCATTGTTAACTGTAGTTAAGTTGACACGTTTTTGTGTTTTAGTAGGCAACTCACTTATGTAGGCACCTCACTTGTGAAATACGTTACTGTCTGTAGGGATTTGATTGTATGTATGTAGAATATATCCCATTTAAATTTAATGTGTTTATGACCTTAAGGTGGCTAGCTGTAGCTGCAGGAACACAGCGTGCTAATAGTGGGGTTGCTGCTAACGCCATCTAAAAACCTGCCTTCTCACAACTAATACCAACTGTGGAAATTTGATCATATGCATCTAAAATACATCCTATTCACGTATAAGGCACCTATAATATATAGTAAGTAGTTGTTAGACGATAACGTGCTACTAGTAGGAAATGGTTAGGAGCTGCTAACGCTAGTCTACTAAACTAATCTAAACTAATACTAACATATTTCACATATAAGTGGCGCACATAAACGAGTGGCGCACTAAAACACTAAAAACGCGTCAACTTACATATGTGAACAATGGCACTACCAACTCAACCTAAATCCTCTAATTAAGAGGGTAGGATACTTCTAGCTATTCAATTAATTAAACAAGGCCATATTTAAAGTGTTTAAGCTGCTGTAATGTTATATAATGTCCCTAAAACAACACTTAGACAATGTGCTTATAATGTTACTTCTTAACGCAATTCTACTCTTAACTTATAGAAGTTGACTCTATATAAAGAGTTAGCTCTTGTTTAGTATATCATTAACCTAGACTTATGTGGATTTCTGCCCTAGCTGTAAGCTATATAAGAAATGGCTAACCTTCTACTCTCTAAATAAGGCAAAGGCCTTATTAGGATAAACTAGACTACTACCTTTATTAAGCATTATATAGAAATTAAAGCAAAGTTTAGTTAGAAGTACAATTATAAACAAGCAAATGTAAAGATCTAAAGATAATTAAAGGGTAGTGCTATCTTATATAAAATATAGTTAAAAAATATAGCATCTTAGAGTAGGATATCTACAACTTTAATAAAGCAGGTTTTATAATAAGAGTTATTACTACTATAAAGGTAGTTATAAGCTTAGAAGTAAAGAGCTGTCTAAAGACTATATAGCTAGGGAATAGAGAGTAGGTGTTAATTATCTAAGGTGTTAATTTATATAGATAGGCACTCTTGCCCTTTATTATTTTTAAGGTATTGTAAGGATGCCTCCTTACTTAGGGCTAATACAGATGGGTTGTAGGTCATGTAACAGGCAGGAAGGCAGGTTAACTAAGACAGACCCCATTTAGGTACATAAGGGGTAGGAAGCCATAAGCTCCCCCTTTATCTTTTTTGTATCCTTTATAGTAGACCTATAGGATTACACTGACTTATATCCAACTTACACTCCTATATGCAACTACTTGTAATATAGTGCCCTATGTCCTTACATTATACAAAAGAGATCACGCCTGCTAGGGACAGCTGTACTTAAATAATATCCCACACCTAAACGACTTAGGAGAACTGTTGAAACACTACTACACTAACTGCGACTTAGTGCCGTTTTAAAGTAGAGACCTAACAACTTCAAATAGCTGTAATTCCTAAGATCTTATAGACAGCTAGTAGATTAGGGTTTGATCCTGTAGAGCAAGCTAGTAAAGTCACTAACACGTTAGTGCTAAATAGGATACAAGATCCTAAAGAACCCCCTTATGCACAGAGGCAATTATAAACAAGAGTGTTAATGGCCAAAGGCCCTTAGAAGTTGGACTCTTCTATATCAACTGTAACTTAATACACCCCTATACTAATATGTTGAAGATGCTGACGTTAAACATCACCTAAGACAATAATGGTCAACTGCCTTAAATAACAATACAGTAAAGCACAATGACTGCTCCTCCTATAACTGCTCCACCTACTAAAACGGAGCCAGATTATATCACAAGCCTTAAGGCTTAGATGCAGGAAATCAAGGCAATGCTTACAGCTCTTATAGCAAACCAGACCACCCCCACCTCTGCGCCTATGCCTGCGCCTATAGCGTTAACACTAATACCTACTGTTAAAGACATAGACAACTACACTAATAATCAATTAGACACTCAAACGTACCCTATGCGAAACACACCTAGGACTATTTAATTGCTACTAATTCTAAATGCCTATGCGACTACTAAAGACTATCTAAGTCAGACAGGCCTACTAACACCTCTCTAGAGCACTCGCTCCCCTTTAACCTAATTAATGACCTAAATGCCCCCTAAAGACCCTCTAACTTACTATATGAAGTCTACTATGTTAGAGCAAATGACACCACTAAGTAACAGCATTAAACATACCTTCCTATAATAGAGCGCTTCTATACAGGACCAACTTATAGTTAGCAAAGATCATTACCCTACTAACGTGTTACAACAAGCGTTAATATAGGCCACTATAACTAGCCTAGCTAAGAAATACCTAGAACCCTAATACCTATCTAATATGCATGGGTTCTAGAGCGCTAACGAAATGATGGACCTATTAGGATTGTATTACCTTATAGGTAATGAGACTAAATAGGCCTAGAACAGATTTAACGATATATAAATAGGTGAGAAGGGCCACTCTTATAAGTCCTTCCCTAAGTTTAAGGCCTGTTTCTAGAGCACAGCTATTACTAGACAAGTATCACAATTAGAGTGGTTCTGGCACATGTGGAACAAGTTGACCCCTTAAATCTGCAGCTATGTAGCAGTTATTAAGAATTAATAGAAGGGTAACTATTAGAACATGGTCTGAGAACTCACCGCCTATGATGTAGAATGGCGCTAGAGTAATAAGCAGACTGTTGTTCCTATAGAACAGACTATAACTTTAGTTATACAGCCTCTACATTCTATAGAGGTAGCGACCCTAAATCCCTTCTAAGGGGTATCTGCTACAACTATAAAACCCTCATCCCCTTAAACTATAAGGCACTACCCTAGGGCTGATATAGATTACGCGCTTTAAGGACAAAGCCTTCTCTTAAGGGGGGGGGTAGTGTAAGGATACCTCCTTACTTAGGGCTGATACAGATAGGTTGTAGGTTATATGATAGGCAGGAAGGCAGGTTAACTAAGACGGACCCTATTTAGGTACATAAGGGGTAGGAAGCTATAAGCTCCCCCTTTATCTTTTTTGTATCCTTTGTAGTAGACTTATAGGATTGCACTAACTTATATCCAACTTGCACTCCTATATGCAACTACTTGTGATACAGTGCCCTGTGTCCTTATAGGTATAGAATTACCTTTCTACTTAGTATAAGGACTTAGGATTACTAGACAATTAGGTAATTACACTAAGTAAGAATAAGTGGACTTTAAATTTAATTAGGTATAAGTGGATTTAACACTTTAATAAACATATAAGCACTTATATAACTAGAACCTATTACCTTCTTATTCTTAATAGACATAAGAGCTACCTCTTAGCTTAATTTCAGCACTATTATATAGAACAGAAGATAATAACTCTTTATATGCTACTACACTTATTATATATACTTTAGCTACTTAATATAAGCTGCTTTACTCTACTAAAGCTTTTATATAGACGTTAGATTAAAACCTTTATATAGAACAGGCTAAACTATATTATAAAGCTTAAGTTTCTCTCTATATTTAAAGAAGCATTTAAAGCTACATTTATAGAGTAGAATATTAAGAGTAGATTTTAAGCTATAGAATGTTCTCTCTTACTTAAATCTACACTTAAGATCTCTAACCCCTCTAATAGTTAAGTGTGATAATTAGACTTTAAAGACTCCTTAAACTATAAGGGAGCTTGACTTTTAAACAGAGAATGTTAAGAACTATATTATATAGCATTAGAATAGCTCTCCTACCTTAATTAATAATGTACTAAGCTAGCTTACTAAAGGGGTATAAGTTATAATACATTCTACTATTCTACTTAAGGTAGAAGTTAAGGCGTTATAAGTAGTAAATGAATAGAAAAAGAGGAGGGAAAGGAAGCGTAAGAGGTATATAATGTAAGGGGGGAGTCTATCTATATAAGATAGAGAGGATATTATTACAGCTTAGATTAGGATGTAATTAGCTAGACAGCTCCTAGGACAATAGGTCTCTAGAACTAATAGCATCCCTAACCCTACATAATAGATATTTAGATAGTTAGGATATTTAGGAATATCTAAATATCTAGAATATCCCTTTAGCACAACACTACTATATAAGTAGATAGATAGTTCTTAGATAGGAGCTTTATGCTCAACTTAATATAGTATTTGTTATATACTAGTAATGTGTTTTACAAAAGCCTTTGTGTCTAATCCCTTACCTCCTCTAACAAGTTAAACTAACAAAACCTCTATAACTTCTATTTGTTTAGAAGCTAGCGTTATAGATATCCTTTAGGTAGCTAAGGTTAATGCTTAGGTTTATATAGAGGTAGTAAGTGAGACTACTTAGCAGGTGGGTTCTATAGGCTAATAGAAGCACTATAGCTTATATAGCACTATAGGGCATAATGTCTATATGTATAAGAGGCACTAGGAATTAATTAGAATTAAATAAGGGTTATTATGTAGGGTGGTAGTAGTGTAGTAGTAGTAATAGTTAGATTTTGGTGTTTTAGTAGGCCACTTGCCTATGTAGGCCACTTATATGTGAAATACGTTATTCTTTTTTTCTAGTAAAAAACTAGCTATTATTGTGCCTACTAACTTTTAGACAACAGTCTTTTGTTAGCTAACACTAGCTATAAAGTAGCCCTTTAGTGAACTATAGGTGCAACGCCCTATATATACTGCCTAGTAGTATACAGACTACACTAAGTAGCGTACTACTAGGAACGTAGTTCTAATAAAAATTAATATAATTCATAGGTATTTCTATTTCCGTCTTTAAACCTGAGCTTTTGCTGCTTTAACCTGGGCTGGGGCGAGCTAAGCAGAGCTGCGCTAAGAAGTCATGTGGCGAGCTAAGAACCCGGCTCGGGTATACTTGCCGCCTACTACGAGGGCAGCGCATACTTTGTAGTCCAGACGTCCTTCGCATAATACCGCATGCTTCTGTTATCTTGCCTCCAATCTTAACGTCACTAAACCACCTATTCTCTGCAGCTACACTGGACTCCTATTGCTTTAGTCTATACCTATTTTATTCTCTGCATTACGCTGCTGGGGAGCACGATCTCGAAGTCGCCGATGTTTCCTACGTCGCTTTTTCTAGCCGATCCCGCTTTCCCTAGCCATTGCTTCTCCCCACATGCACCTTATCTAAGTTAAGATCTGTCGACATGGAGACAGAAGGGGCTGAACAGCCTACTAGAATTCGCTTCGTCGCTACATACGATGGCCCATCCCGATCCAAAAACCATCGCACTGCCGCGGCGTACGTCTCGTCCCCCTCCCCCCTTTCCTTCTGTACGATTTCGCATGTCACATGCCTTGAATTGGCCTTATGCTAAAGTGTGCCACCAGATGCAACACATGCCGCAAGAGAAAAACAAGATGCGATGGCGAACGCCCTGCTTGCAGGGCCTGCAGGGATAATGGCCACGCTTGCTTGGGCTATGCGAATCCGAGACGCGCTCAGGTTGCTTCGGATAGGGTCAAATCGGCAAAATCACGTGTTGCTGAGCTTGATGTGGAAGGACACTCACAGCGACGAGCGGAAACATCAGTATCTCCTCAAGTATCAACTACCTTGGACGGAAGCTCGACCGGGTTGGGAGTGCGTGAACAGGACGTTTCGACGTATTCTAAGCCGCACCATAGCAACACGTCAAATGCCTCACAAGGCCAGAGACATGCGATAGATGGTAAGGCAGTTGCACAACCGACTATCCTTTAAATGAATTTACGTTGATACAGACGTTAACAAAAACCTTAGTCCCAGGCCAGAGCGGCGCCCGTTCAATCCCCTATTTTCGTTATTTCGGACCAAGTGCGATTGTGCCTGGGTTTAAGCAGACAGTTGTCAAACTTGAAGAGCACAGGCATAGTCCTGAAATTTCTTTGCCAATATCCAGTGGGTTGCCAAGCCCTATTGGCATATGTTCTAGCATTAATAACCTGTAACAGATTCGGCGACAAAAAGCGTCGCCACGCCGCCATTACAGGCCAGGACTGATAGCCTATCTGCAATACAGTCGTCTGTTTACGACCCGACAAATTCCGATCCTATCAGTCCTTTAATAGAGCACCTAATAGAAACTTTCTTCGTCCGCCTTGGTTGCAATTTCCCCTTTCTTCGTCGGGATCGCTTCATGGTAATGTTGCGCGAAAAGAAGGTTGAAGCGATTCTAGTGGACGCCATATGTGCAGTGGCAGCTCGATTTTCTACGCACCCGCTACTAATAACGGCATATTCCTCCGCCACAGGTGATGATACAGATGCGTCGAAGCATCCAAGGTCAGGCTACGGACAAATTTTTGCGCGGCGCGCAAACTCCGTTGTCGTCGACTCATTCCCGTGCCCCACCCTCGCAAGCATACAGGCATGTCTGTTGCTTGCATATGTGAGCTTTGGTACCAATCAGGACAGCGCGCTCTGGTTGTTCCTTGGTTGTGCAATACGAATGGTGCAAGATTTAGGCTTGCAAAAACTAGAAGGGATAAAATACCCTGGCCAGCCTATAGATGCTACCGATGCTTATGCCACTGCTACGAGTATACCTCGTCAAGCGGAAGAGAGGGCAGATTTGGGAGAGGCTGCACAGGCAATGGATATTTCTTTGGATTTGGATATATTTGAAGCAGAACATACTAACACTTTCTGGGCGGTTCTTATGCTCGACCGAGTCATTTCTTCTGGAACAGGGCGACCCGTTACACTCCGCGACGAAGACATAGATTTACCTTTCCCATCATATAGCCTTGATCCAGAGTCGGGTTGGCCTTTACCATTTCCTGCACTCATTCGAATTCTACATCTCTACGGCCGGGTGACAGATCTGTTGAACGCTATACGAGATACAAAAGATGTCACGCCCGACATGCGCAGACGCCTCGACGAGATGGAAAGTGATTTAACAAATGTTTACGAGGGACTGGATCAAAGGCTCACATTCAATGTGTTCAACTTCCAACACTATGTTGAAGTGGAACAAGGCGCCAACTTTGTCATGCTTCATTTCTGGTTTCACACATTGATTATAATCTTACACCAGCCGACTCTTTTACATGCAAGCGGAGTATCCCTTCAGGACCTGTCCCCAAATAGCCGCGAACTCTCCATGTCGTCTGCAAAGACCATAGCGGATATCTTAGCGTTCGCAGAGCTTATCGACGCGAAGATCTTCATCGGAAATCCATTCACCAGCCAGCCGATCTATATCGCCGCTTGCGCATTTTTAATGGAGATGGCAGCACAGACGGCATCTCAACCAAGCTCAAGGCAAACTACTCCACCTTACCAACCAAGTGATACAGGGAAAGATCGAAGGTCGACCACGGGCTCCGGCGGGTCGAGACCGGATAATCATCAATCTAGAAAACATAGTCTCCTGGCGTCTGCCGCGAAGCAGAACTACCAGCGATGCTACAAAGCTTTACAGCAACTGAAGAACTACTGGGTCGGGATCAAATACATACTTACTGCACTCGACCAAAAGGCAGAAGGGGTGTGGGATCCAGAGATTTACACCGCCGAGGAGATGGAAAGTGCCAAACAGGACAAGACCCGCGCGTCCAACTCGCTCTATGTGCGAGTACAGTCGCCACATGGAAGGGCAGAACCCTCGACGAATAAATCCATGATCAGAGAAGCAGAGCAAGATATCACAATGAGAGCAACCGATCTACAGGCCATGGATGCTGGCCAAATGTGGACACTGAATGGCAACATCAACTCGCCTAATGCAAACCTAACGTTGCTGTATCCGAACACAACTAGAGAGCCGCAGCGTCCGAATTTCACAAACAAATCAGTATCAAATACAGATAAAGAGGCATTGGCCTCCGTCAACCCGTCATCGGGTGTGAATTTCGGCTTAGTACGCGCTGATTCGAATCCGTCTGGACCAAGCGGTAGGCCTACTATATCACAAACGCAGGATCCTACAGGAGGGGCATCCATTTCAGAGTATCTGCAACCACCAACAACCAGCACAAACACATACTTGAACTCCGGAATGTTCTCGCAAAGTCAAAACCAATCCACGCAGCTCCACATGCCCATGTCACAACTGGACGCCGGCCAAGCTGATTTGCTCGCTACCATGCCGATGGAAACCTATCACGACCCCACCGGCTCTTCACTTTATGACTTCGGCGTCCAGCTTCGTGGGCAAGATATGCCTCCCCTGCGCGACCCGAGTGACTCTCTATATACAGGAATGGTTGGTGATATGATGATCGAGAGTCAGGATATTGATATGAATCCGTTTCCCTTTGGAGGAGAGATGTTTCCTTGGTTAGAATATATCCCGCAGGATCCACGGAAAGCGTTTGACAATACACCGGATGAATCAGGAGCTGGTCCTGCTAATAATGTCTTGTGAGCAAGGGGAGGCGTCAACAAAAGACTTTCGAACGAGATGATACGGTGAGGGTGGATATGGGTCTTCATGCTATACTTGCCAGTCACCATTGGTTTTCACACTTCATAAGGTTTATAATATAACATTTGACTCTCTATCGGATCACCCACACTTCACACCTCCTGCGCCTTGGCCGTGTATTCGTCCTCCCGCCTCTCATCATAATCGCTAATTGCTCTCACCTTCTCGGCACTTGCGCTCCCCGCGTCAAACCGATACACCAACCACTCGTCCACCAATCGCTTTGCCAACTCGGTTCCTACGACCCGGGCGCCCAAGCATAGCACCTGCGCGTCATTGCTCAACACGGCCCTCTCCACGCTATAGCTATCGTGTGCTGTCACCGCCCGCACGCCTTTGACCTTGTTCGCTGCAATTGCTACGCCGAGTCCTGTTCCGCAGATGAGAACAGCACGGTCAGCAGCTCCAGATGCTATTAATCGTGCGGCGCGCACGGCGAAGTGTGGGTAGGCGGTTTTGTCGCTGGAACTTAATGGACCGATGTCTGTGACATTGGCGACGTATGGGGAGGCTTCGAGGTTGCTGTTTATAAGAGACTTGAGGGCGAAGCCTGCATCGTCACCGCCGAGAACGATGCGTAGTGGTTGAGGAGAGATGGCGCTCATTACGATCAAGAAAAGCTGGCCGCTGATTTAAAACAAGAGGCGAGTCGTTATGAGTTGAGATATATTTCCAAGAGTTGGGTAGTTTGATTCGAGGATATTGGGTTGATGATACAAAATTTGTGTATATGTGGCTTTTGTCTCGAATTCGATCATTTGCTTTAGAACATATGGGTATTAGCGTACAGGAGTTGAACGGTGTGCTGTCGTCTTAGTTGTTTATCAGGCCTGTATGCATCGTATCTATACTGCGGCGACTGGTTGTTACAAAATGGTTCCCAAAGCGGTAATCCGGCACTAACGAACCTGTGGGTCTACAACTACCTACGAGGAACCGGTCATTCTACTTTGAGTAGACAAAAGCAAGATGAGTCGCGAGAGCCACGTTTATAATAGCTGCGAGCCCAGTGCTCGTACTACACTTCGCCGTGACGTTTCTCCAGTCTCACACAAGCACGCCACAATGGACACCTCACATGCCGCACTATCAACTATGGCCACACCTCCGCACCGGCGAATAGTAGGTGTAAGCCTGAAAATGTACTTCACGCCCGCGGAAACGCTCTCATATATCACCGCGATCGCCCACCTAGCCGCCACCAACCCTTCCCTCGACATCTTCATCATCCCCGATTTCCTGTCGCTCGGCAGCGCGCAGCGCATCCTTGGCGCGCACGGGCCAAGTTTGCAGCTTGGCGCACAAGACTGCTTCTGGGAAGACAGCGGCGCCTACACCGGCGAGGTCTCGCCCGCTAGCTTGTCAGCGATGGGTTGCACGCTGGTTGAGCTCGGCCACGCAGAGCGACGGCGCCTATTCGGCGAGTCAGACGAGTTGGTTGCACGCAAGGCACAGGCTGCGGAACGCAACGGCTTGCTGCCGCTGGTATGCATTGGCGAGCGAGAGCGTGGCTCACTGGCCGAGGCCGTGGACGAGTGCGTGGTGCAGATGGAGGCCGTGCTGGCTGTGACGGCTGGGGACCTTGTCTTTGCCTATGAGCCCGTATGGGCGATTGGGCTTGCGCAGCCGGCGGCGCCGGAGCATGTTGTTGCTGTTACGAAAGCGCTGAGGCGGACATGTCCAGGACGCGAGGGCCGCGTTAGGTTCCTGTACGGCGGGAGTGCGGGGCCCGGAACTTTCGCGGGCATGAGTGATGGGGTGGATGGCTTGTTTCTTGGGCGCTTCGTGCATGATGTGGGGAATTTAGAGACGGTCATCCGGGAGGTGGCAGGATCCTGAGAATTGAGTGGAGCCGGATATGGTGTGGCCTAAAATTGCCTGAACAAGTAACTGTAAAACATCCGGTGTTAATCCCAAACTGTGTTATATCCAACTAAGTTACCTGTGCGGAGAATTGTGTGGCCAGTGGCTAGTCGTAAAATTCACTCTCGTCCTTTCCTCAGATTCGAAATCGGCGTTGCCAAAATAGGAATTTAGCCTGCGACGTAAACAAAGCGGAACTTGCACGTGGCGAAATAGACTTCTTGTCCGGCGTTCCAGCCACTAAACACCAAAAGCTGGGGAACGCTAAACCCGCAGCGGCTAGCCAAGAATTGAGAACTTAACACCGGGAATTACCCAAAGTAGACATAGCCGGATATCCGCAACGTAACTCGCCAGACCCCTCTAATCCCCTGATATGCTGAATACAGAGCTCCTAAGAGTATTCTTGGGTCCTATTTCGTATTGCCTAGCGTTCTCTTCTGTCCAGGTGCTCCCAACCGGCATGAGGGCAACTGTTGGTAGTCGGGTCTAGTCTGGTCTGGCCACTTTTTATTTTTGTTCCGACTGCACTTGTTCGGATACGTATGGGCGATGAGATGATAGCTGCTGCAGTCGTCGCAGACCTCCCGTCATAAATATGAGCCGAGCCATCAGAACGTGCATTCCTCTTCGCAGACTGACAATAATCACCTCCCAGGCCGCATCAAAAGTCCCGTGTCCGAACCCGTCAGCTCTCCAGTACAACCAGACCTTTGCAGACAGATCAAGTAGTACGAGAAAATGTCTCCAGCAGTTTGTAGCACGGATGGCGTCGACTCCCATATCCAAAGCCCGATGACCGAGTCGCCGAAACCATTGAGCTCGTTTAGCCTGGCCAACAAGGTCATCTTGGTGTCGGGCGCCGCGCGAGGACTGGGACTGACACAGGCTGAGGCTCTACTTGAAGCTGGTGCCACAGGTAACTTCTCTCTCTCCGTATCTCCACGAGGCACCACGACTGACAGTCAACACAGTATATGCATTGGACAGACTCGGTACAACGGCACCTTCCACACACGGTTCCCAAAACTAATTTGTTCTCCCAGCCGAACCATGCGAAGACTTCGCCCGCGTCAAAAAGCGTGCCATGGCGGAGCTCAACACAAAACTCCACTACCGCAACATCGATATTCGCGAAGTTGAGCAGCTGAACAGCATCGTCGAAGAGATCGCAACAACACACGGCCGCCTCGATGGCCTTATCGCTGCTGCCGGCATCCAGCAGGAGACTCCAGCGATGGACTATACGGCCAAGGACTCGAATGCCATGTTCGAGATCAACGTTACGGGTGCTTTCATGACGGCGCAGGCGGCTGCCAAACAGATGATTCGGTTTGGTAAGGGCGGCAGCATTGTCATGATTGCGAGTATGAGCGGCACGGTCGCCAACAGAGTAAGTCAACTCTGTGCACCAACCCCCAGCTCACTCACATTATCTTCCCTACCGCTCATTCGACCCGACTAACTTGGATCCTCACAACAGGGCCTCCGTTGTGCACCGTACAATGCCTCCAAAGCTGCCGTGCTGCAGCTAGGCCGTAACCTCGCCTCAGAATGGGGCGTGCAGGGAATCCGCGTCAACACCATCTCTCCTGGCTATATCGTCACCAGTATGGTCGAGGAACTCTTCATCAAATACCCAGAGAGACGCTCCGAATGGCCGACGCAGAACATGCTGGGCCGACTGAGCTATGCCGAGGATTATAAGGGTGCCGCCGTGTTCTTGTGCAGTGATGCATCGAGTTTCATGACCGGCTCGGATATGCGCATTGACGGTGGCCATTCCGCTTGGTAGAGGGTGGGCATATTTGGAGGAGGGCGTTTTGTTGGATGGGCATCAGCACTGGAATATATATATGGCTGCAGGCTCAGAGACTAATGTGCATAATGTTGTGTCTGTGATGAATGCAGTTTATATCTGTCGTGTTACGTGCAATCATGCAGAATCCTTACTTAATATCGATGCCCGGCCAATGTGATACAAGAAACGGTGACACAAGTTATTGGAGCCGAATAGCCTATGATGAAGCATCACGGGAAGGCCCGAGAAGGAAGCCTTCAGGCTTAGCGGTTCACATCCACATCTGCTCGTTACTAAGACACTGTCGGAGGCCCAGCCTTCAGCTAATTATGTAGCTCTCTATATGGAAAGAGTATATGTGATTGCTGTTTCCGACAATCGTTGGTAGAAGACATTCTATGCTTGCCAGCTCTGTAGTACTCTTGGGTTTGATAGTGGATCGCATGTCGTTGACTTCCTGGAGCTCCTTACCAGAGCGGTAGATGATTTAAGTGAAGAATATTGGTATGGAGTATTATAACAGCCTGCGGGGCCAGGTAGTTGGTGGAGAACAAGGTGTTGGTACTTTAATATAAGATTGTGTGGATGATGTTTTGCAGTATACAGGGTTAGAAAATTGATTATACTGTAATCATGATTATTTGGTTGTAATCATAATCATGATTATTTCTAAAGCAGGTAACGTATTTCACATGCGAGCGGCGCACCTGAGCGCAGTGTGCGGCGAATCACCCCCCGAATCTGATTCGGCGATCCGCCGAATCATTCATATTTTAAAGTATTCGCCGAATCATGACTCGAATCAGATTCGAGTCATGATTCGAATCTTTAAAAAAATGAGGCTTAAAAAATGAGGCTCCCCTTACTTACGCAACTTGGTCACTATGTTAACAAAACCATAGATTAGTGATTAGTGATTGGTGATTCTGCTACTAAAATGATAAAAATGATTCATAGTAGAGTAAGTGATTCATAGTAGAGTAAGTGATTTATAGTAGAGTAAGTGATTTATAGTAGAGTAAGTGATTCATAGTAAGAATACCCCTATATCTACTTACCTTATTCCTCCTCGTGCCTTTCCTTTCTTCCTTCTTATATTACCAACCCCTTTCTTTAATACTTCCTTCCTTCCTTCAACTATCACTAATCAAAATGTCTTACCTTTCTCCAACTGCTTCTCTTACTAAGATCAACTCTATCTTAGCTAAGTTTAAGATTCCTAGGTGGCAAGTCTACCCCTAGGTTATTAAATTTAACGATAGCTAAGATAAGACTAAAAAGAAGGCTATCTTTGCTAATAAGTTAAAGGCAGCTAATTTTGATAAAGACACTGTTGAAATGTTAGTAAAGGAGAGCTTTAATAGAGGTGCTACAATCTTAGAAGGGCTAAAGGGTATAAAGTAGGGTGGATTAGTGGTTATGATCAGTAGGGATTTCAAGAAAGATCTAGCTAACACTGCTTCTCTTAATGAGAAGAAGCTTCATGTTCAGCTTCTCTTCCTAAAGGAAAGAAAGGTAAGATATCTCTTTTTATTCTCTTTATTATACTAATATAGACTAAGGTCTACATCTATGACCCTGACTAGGTTATGTTAGAACTAAAGGAGATTATAGAGGAGATGAAGAAGAAGATGGAGGCTAAAGGCTAGAAGACTTTAGACTCCTGTCCCCACCTAACTAAATTAGAAGGAGGGGCAAGACTTCGTTTGTTTGTGAATGGACTAGTAAAGAGAGGCCTTAAGATTAATGAGGTCTAGACTAGTGGAGGTGGAAATGAAGGCTTCTACTATCTGGCTATGTGCTAACAGCTCCTTCTAGCAATAGAAAAGGGGGGGCAGGAGGAGTTGAATCTAGCTTAGGCTAAGGAGGAATTAAGACCTTAGATGTATTGTATTTTAACATCTATAATCAATAACATTGATGGTTTACTCTCTTAACTCCTTTACTTATCTCTAAACTTAAAATTATAAGTAAGGAAGGATCCCTATAGTATTAAAACTTTAATAAGTTAGTGAGCTTTAGGACGTGGTCTAATTCTTATAAGCAGACCTGATTTTAAGAGTGTTTTTATAGTAGATTTAGCCTATTAAGTTTAAATTTCTGGAAAGTAATGTTCTAAGGGTCTACTTTACTTATACCCCTACTTCTATGTTAAGAGTAAGGATCCCTATGGTATTAAAACTTCAATAAGTTAGTGAGCTTTAGGACGTGGTCTAATTCTTATAAGCAGACCTGATTTTAAGAGTGTTTTTATAGTAGATTTAGCCTATTAAGTTTAAATTTCCAGAAAGTAAAGACTATATAGAATATTCAAAGGTATAATGTAAAAACTAATATGAGAATTTCAATTTTCTATAAAATAATGAGAATAATATTATGGGAAATTTTGTTACTCCTAAGGTAATGACTGAATTAGAAGTGAAAGGAAAGACTAAGTTAGAGTAAACACCACCTGTAATTAGAACTATGCCTAACCTATATCTTCACTTATATCTTTAATATCCTCATTGTTAACAATAACCCCCTAATCCCGTAGACATAGTAAGTATCTAATTGTTAAAGGTAATAATCTATTCCTTTTCTTTGTGACAATGTCAGCTCCTTGGCTAAAGACTCGTTCTGATGCTACTGATGTTACTAGAATTGCCAAATAGTCTCGAGCTATTTATGCAATTATTAGATACTAATACTGCTTTGCTTGCTAATTTTTAAGAATATTAGTATTAGGCTTATCAACTCCTAGTTCATTAAGCCACCGTCTCCATTTGACTTCTTAGAGTATAGGCTTTTGATGCTTAAACATCTTATCCTTAGAGTCTACTTCTTAAGGTATATCCTCACCCCTGCTATTATGTCTAGCATTAATATCCTCTGCTTGAATGTCATTATCCTATGCTTTATACTTGTTATAACAAGCTGTAAATTGTGCTCTTGCTTGCTCTTTGCTTGTGTTATAAAAGCTTTCTAGTAAATAGAAGTCAAATATACTAAAATTAAACCAAGGATCACATATTGTTGCAACTGTTAAATGGCTTGACCGTTGGCTTGTTGTAAGTGAGAAATAGTCGTCTAATTTGTTAAATGCAGTAGTATAAGCTTTATTAATAGATATATGCTTTATAGTCTTCTTCATCTTCTTGATTTTATCTATTAGTTGTAGATAATATAGAATACAGTAGTTAAGTGTTAGATACCCATCTGCTTGCACCTTTTCTAAGATACACTTAAAGATCTTAAAGAAATCTATAAGAGCATGAAGTAATTCCCATTCCTTTAAAGTAATCTGGATATCTCGCATGCTTATATTAAGAGTCTATGACGCACAAAGCGCTATAATTAGTGACTCCATTAACAATGCATTTTAAAGCATATGATATGTTGAGTTCTATCTTACTAGCATATTAATTGTAAGAGTAACAGGCTTGATTCTAGTAGCAATAGCGTAAGAACGAAGACTGTCCTTCCACCCTTAACGATTTCTAAACACATAGATGTGCTTACAAAGCTTTGTTAAAGCATTAACAACTTCTTCTTTTTCAGAATGAATAGCATTAATCTGAGTATAAGCTAAACCCTCTTAAACTTAATAACTCTTAAGCTCTTTAGATAGTACAGCTTTTATTATTGTAAGAGCTGCTTAAACAGCTAGATTTATGATATGTGCCATACATCATGCATCACCATCCTTAACTGTAAAGCTCTATAGCTGATTCGTTGTTGTTGAAACATCTGCTGCTCTTAAAACATCTACTACTCTTAATTCGTATTAGTTGAGCATTACTGTATTGTTTAATGCATTATCTCTTGTAACTGTAAAGACTCTATGTGTAATTTTAAAATCGTCTGTAACTAAGAGTAATTGCTAAGCTAGGTATTTGCCAGAATGAATAGGTTTAAGTAGATTTATCATATTAAGGATTTGTGAATTCTAGACCTAATCTTTTGATATCTAGTGTATAGTAACAGCAGCATGATCTGTTCCATTTATAGCAGTCTAAGCATTAGTCGTAAGTGATAATTGTCCGCCTGCTATAATATGCCTCTGTAGTTCTAGCTGTAGCTAGCCTTAATGATAGCAAAATTGCCTATGTAGATCCCTTTTTAAAGACGTTAAAGAGATACTTAAGACTAAAGGATTAAGGTAATGTATAAGCTGCTAGAATGAGTATTTATCCACTAATCTCATAGGTAGATTATTTGTAACAATGAACGTAAGTAGTAGTTCTTAGAATTTAGTGCTAGAAACTAGAGTCGTTGTACTCTAAGGATTTGGCCTAAAGAATCTAGACATAGGCGTACAGTTCTAAAGGCTGATATCGTCTTTATCTTAAGGTTTTCGAGTAGATTTTAAAGACGCTTTGAAGATAGCTGGGTGCTTTAGCTTAATATGTCTCTATAAATTGCTTGTTGTATTTTGTGATACTGGTTTTGCTTCAGGTGTATATAAACAGTTCTCTTGTGTATAGGCA
>KV459528.1:0-60578 GCA_001662645.1 Pseudogymnoascus sp. 03VT05 | reverse complement strand
AGGTCAGGAGGACGTCATTGAGGGATCTAACTTGAAGATATATGCGTCGGTGTTGGATATACGCGTTGGTCATGGGGGATAGAGGGGTTGGGGATACGCGTTGATTATTGAAAAATAGAGGGGTTGAAGATACGCGTTGGTGTGGTATTGGGAAATCTCTCTATCATACACCACCACTACAACTGAGGAAACGCACCAAAACGAAATCCTCGAGGTAGGTAGGTTGTCCCCCCCCCTTCTTCCTCCTCCTATCCCTCTCTTCTCCCGTGTCAAGCCAAATCCATCAAGCCATCAAGCCATCAAGCCATGACCCAGGAACGCGCCTTGAAAAATATGAATGCCACCTACGTAACCCCTTCCTACAATTCTTCGCACCATGAGCCCGTGCGATTCCATTTCCCTCCTTCCCCCCCCCCCCTCCGACGCGCCAATCAAGAAAGACGGGTGACTACGTCCAATACCGCGTCCATATCTTTTTTTCCTCGTCTGTGCCGCGGAACTATCGGGGGTTGTCAGTATTCGAGGGCAAGGTTGTTATGATAGGTCACGTCATGCCCCCCTCTCCTTCCCGCCCTCTGACACGAGGCTGGGAAGAGGAGGTGGAAGGGGGGGGAGGGGTTGGAGATTGGGAGAAGGAGGAAGAGGGTTGGTGAAGGGAGAGGGGAACGGGAAAGGAGGTTGGGAGACAGGGAAGGGAAAGGGGAAGGGGGGGATAAACGTACCTTAAATTTCACCTCCGTGATCTCCTTGAACCCCTCTTCCAGCGTAGGAGGGCGGTATTTCGAGTTAAACGACGAAAACGCGATATTCGGCAGAATCGTGCGTTTCTCCGGGTTCATCTATCACGAGGCGTCAGTTTCATGTCATCTAGGTATTCAGCACCGCATCACCAAGAAGTAATAGAGCGACAGCGTTCCCAGCCCCAGGATCGCAGGACGGGGTAAAAAAAAAGCAGGAGTAGAAAAAAAACAGGAACAAACAGCAACTCACCTCCCTATTCAACGCCCTAACAACGTCATTATGCCTACAAACCCCCCCCTCCGTCACAAAATGCACACACCGAATCCCCACCCCCATCTCCCCCGCCAACTCAACCCAGTGCTTCCTCGTCGCCTCATCAGGATTCGTATTATCGACCACCACCGAGCTCCCTTCTTCGAGACGTGACCGCGCGGTTTTGAGACATTTGTCGCGGGTTTTGAGGAGGTCTTGGTTTATGCGGATGTAGCTGGGGAGGAGGTGCTGGAGGTAAGTGTGGTAGAAGGTTGATTTGCCGGAGCCGGGGGAGCCGATGAAGAGGATCTGGGGGGTGTTAGGCCTGGGGGGTTCAAGGTGTGTGGACCGGGAGGGGGTAGGGGGTGGGGTGGGCTTGGTGGAGGGATTGGGGAGGGATAGGCACGGACGTACAATTTCTTGGTCGCCTGAGGGGATGAAAGGTGGGAGATCCTCCTCTGTAACTGTATTAGAACGGCGCTCTTGAATTCCAGGCTCTAGTGGATCACGAACCGGTGCCGTCGATGGGGGATGGATTGATGTATTTCGCTGGCTCAAAGGAGTGGGTGTATTCCCGGGGTGCCTCGTTTAGGAAGTACTCTTCGGGGGTGAGGAATCGGATTCCGATGTTATCGGCGAAGCCCCTAGAAATAGATTAGCAAAAAGTATGGTGTATGAAACGGAATTAGCAAAAGGGGCTTGCCTGTCAGAAGCCGAAAAATCTTTATCGATTCCAGGCACAGCGATACGTCCTGCAGCATCTCCTACAACAAATGATTCCTTCATATCAACAGTCTCAGGTGTAAGATCAAAGTCCTCCAGCATCTCATCCCACATCCCCGTCCTCGGCTTCCTATAGTTATCAAACTGCGTAGCAGCATACAGCGTAACAGGGATATCCAATCCTCGCAAAATCGACGTAATCTTCTCCTTCCACGAGTCCAAACGACCCCTAAGTGCGCTTGGAGCCTTGCGATCGGGGTGCAATTGTATGGCGCCCTGGTTGCTGATGATGACGATGTTGAATCTGGGTGCTTGTCAGTAATGCGGTATCAGGGGTTGGCTTGGGGGGCGGGGGGGGGTTACTCTTGTTCTTGGTGCAGCTTCCTCAGCAGGACGGGCACGTTGGGATGCCACCATTTCCAGTCCCCGGAAGCGTAGGAGAACCTCTTGCCGGAAGCGGACTTGACGAGGGTCCAATCCTGGTGATGTTAGTAGGGGGTTCTTCGGCACTTGATAGGGGACGTACCAAATCGAAGGCGGCAATCTTTTTCTTGGGGGCGGCGATAGGAGCATCATTTGATGCGGATGGAGGGATATATTTGCCGACGATGAGAGAAGTTGGAGTATCTTCGTTCACAGCTCTTTCCGACCAGGTAATAGGCTCCGGCGGTTTCTGGGAGGTTGGCTTGAAGAATGAGGATATGGCATCTTCTATCTTGCTGTTAGGATCACAATTTCACCAGTACTTCTCTTGGTCCCAAACTTACTTGTAGTCGTAGACTGAACCTTCCGCTTGACAGGGGGCGGTGAGATAGGCTTGTCGTCTCGGTCATCATTCTTCCTCTTTGGGTCGCGGGTCGACGACGACATGGCGACGAATTGTGTCTACGAACGTTAATGAGGTACGAAATCTTCAATCAGGCTGGTCAACGAGAATATATTTATGATAGAAAAAGCAATAGAACCTACTACTCGCAGCGGGAAGGTTGTTCTAAGGCAGCCTGTCTGTCTTTGTCACGACAGCAGCGATCGTCCTGATGTGCAGAACCACGTGACACGCATATCAATTACTTTATCACTTTCGTTTTATTCAGTATCAGAATCGTTCAGTATCCGGTAGAGTCAGATTTGAAAGAGTCTTGGGTTTTAACTGTTTGGGATATTCGTCGTGAGCGGACGCGTAAAGCGCGACTTAAAAGGCGTGATCACGTGCTACAAATATAATTACTTTATACCCTTGATCATATTCGACGCCCTGCTTTATTCATTTCTTGAGGTTATAGTTAAAACATATACTTCATTACTTAATATTTATAATATTTTCTGTAAACGGACGTGGAGGTCGCTGCAAAAAATCACATGAGTCAACGACCTTCTGTTTTGTGCGATAAGCACCCCGGATTACAGCGGGACAGAGCGGCTTCGGACGGGAAGCCAAACCACCCAACCCAACAGCGTCACAATAAATCCCCCGCGAACAATTGATAACCCAACTACACTCGCAACTCACCAAAATCCAGACCAATTCCACCGCAATCATGGCAGCTCAAGAAGTGAGGACTCCCGGCAGCAAGCCCGGCGGCACTATGCTCTGGGGAGGACGATTCACAGGTATGCGTGCTCCCAATAACTTTTTTTGTTGACTCGCTTGACTCACATTTGTTCCCCAGGCGGTCTGGATCCCCTCATGGTCTCATACAACGAGTCGATTTACTACGATCGCGCATTCCACACCCAAGATATTCTCGGCAGCATCGCATGGGCTCGGGGAAACCACAAGGTCGGAATTCTCAGCGATGCGGAGTTCAAGGCTATCGAGGAGGGGTTGAAGAAGGTCGAGGCTGAGTGGGTTGATGGGACGTTCAGGATCATTCCCGGAGTGGACGAGGACATCCACACTGCCAATGAGCGCCGCCTTGGCGAGATCATCGGCAAGGATATCGGAGGCAAGCTGCACACCGGCCGCAGCAGGAACGAGCAGGTCGCTACGGATATGAGGATGTGGTTGCGTGACGAGCTGAGGAAGATCGAGGTCTTCCTGGTGGACTTCCTCAAGGTCGTCGCGGCGCGCGCCGAGAAGGAGATCGACTTCGTCATGCCTGGGTATACCCATTTGCAGCGCGCTCAGCCCGTGCGTTGGAGTCACTGGATGCTGTCGTATGGTCTTGCGTTTGCCTCGGATCTCGAGCGTCTGCGTGAGGTTATTGCCCGTGTCAACCGCAGCCCGCTTGGATGTGGTGCCCTCGCGGGTAACCCGTTCAATATCGATCGTGATGCCATGGCGAAGGAGCTTGGGTTTGAGGGCTTGATGTGGAACTCCATGGGTGCTGTCGCTGATCGTGACTTCGTCCTTGAGGCTATGCAGTGGGGATCGACTTTGATGTCGCACATGTCTCGTTGGTCTGAGGATCTTATCATCTACTCAACTGGGGAGTTCAGCTTCGTCAGGCTGGCGGATGCGTACTCCACCGGTAGCTCGCTGATGCCGCAGAAGAAGAACCCAGACAGCTTGGAGCTGCTGAGGGGTAAGAGTGGACGTGCGTTCGGCCAGATGGCTGGGCTCATGATGACCCTGAAGGGTCTTCCTAGCACATACAACAAGGACTTGCAGGAGTCCGTTGAGCCGATGCTGGACCACGTCAAGACTGTTGGTGACAGCATCCAAATCGCCACTGGTGTCCTCTCGACTCTCGCTGCGAACTCCGAGAAGATGAGGGCGGCCCTCGATGGCTTCATGTTGGCCACTGACTTGGCTGACTACCTTGTTCGCAAGGGCGTTCCGTTCAGGGAGACCCACCACATCTCGGGCCAGGTTGTTGCCTTGTCGGAGAAGACAAACACGCCAATGGAGAAGTTGACATACGAGCAATTGGAGTCCGTCGATGTCCGCTTCAAGCCGGATGTCAGCGAGTGCTTCGATTTCGAGCGCTCGGTCGAGATGCGCACGTCCAAGGGTGGAACTAGCAAGAAGTGCGTGTTGGAGCAGATTGAGGTCCTGAAGTCGATGCTGGCTTGAATGTGAAATGAATTTTATGTTGGGAGTTGGGAGGGGAATCATGGGTTATTAAAAGTTTGTCGTAATATCTAGAGGTACAGTGTTTATGCGGTCTATAAAGGCTTCCATAGGGACTGTAATAAATGCATTAATTACGAAAGCCTATTAAAATTATACATAAAGATAATGAGTGTTAATTACCATATTGTGTCTGTGTGGTTTTTTGGCTGTTTTGGACGATTTAAATATTTTGGATATTTTCCGTAAATAAACATGTTGCTCACCACAAGATCACATGAGTACACCACACTGTTCACCCACAACATCGTAACCACACACAGCTCAAAGCCTACCCCTATCCCCAATTTATCACCACCCATCCTACAATGCACGAGCTCTTCCTCACCGCCGCCGTGCCCGGCGATCATGTCAAAGAAGCCCTGAAAATCCTCCAAGGCTTGTGCGCCATGCCACCCGCCCACAGTTACCAGCGAGTTCTCACATACGAAGGCCCCAGCGCGCAGCTGGTGCCCATTCCGGCGGCGCGAGTGCAAAATAGACGGCCGCAGGATAGGGAGGTGTGGAACGAGTTGAATAAGCAGCTGGTTAGGCAGTCGCATTATATCACGCTCGCGTTTGCGGCGGAGAAGGGGGAGTTTGGGGTTGGTGCGGAGGAGGAGCAGGCGGGCGAGAAACCGTGAGTTGATTAGCCATGATTATGGGGATGGATCGGATTTAACAGGAGGTATAGTGTCATAGATCTGGAGGAGGCACGGGGGACGCTGCACTTTTTTGACTACCCAGAACCCCCGCACCCGTCGCGGCCTGTAAACAGTCGGCTTGTTATTCACATCCCCGATGAGCCAAAACTGCCGTCACTTCTACGGAGTATCAAATACACGTGAGTAGTACCATGGGAGCAAACATCTCTCTCTAACACACTCCAGACACCACTCGCAAAGCCTCCGTGAAATCTACAACTTCTACAGGGACAACGTTACATTCACGCTCTCCCGCGAACTCCAACGGAAGCAGCAGAATGGCGTGATGGAGACGGATGGAAGCACGGCACAAGCTTCATCTGACATCCGTGATTACATACCCTTCGATGGGGAGAACAAATGGGTCTTGAAGGCCTCGGTGGAGGTTACGGATGAGAAGGAAGGTCCCCTGGTGCAAAGAGGCATTGAGGAGCTTCTCAAAGTGCAGAGTGACCTGGCTGGACTCTACGAGTTCTCGATGCTGGATAGAGCAGTGCTGGATACGAGAGTGCCTGCCTTCCTTGAGCAGTTACGGCGGAGGTGAAGGAAGTCCGATGATGGATTACAAATGATATCAAGTCACATGACTTCAACCTGTCAATGAGGCCATCCGTCCATATTGTTGCCACTACTCTACTCTAGGAGGGGGGAGCCGACCGGAGAAAGGAACGGAGATCACATATGTAATGGTAGAAGTGAAAAGTCAAAAAGTCAAAATAAAGCTTACTTTAGTGGAAGGCGAAATACAGTACTTGCTGCACATCCTGTCCACATCCTGTCCACATCCTGCGGAGTACGGACGCGGAGTACAGGACAGATGGGGTACAGATGTGTGCTAGATGTGTCCTGGTGGGTGCAGATGTGTGCAGATTGATGCTGTTCCTTGCCACTTCGGAACATTTAGGCTGGGATTTGCTTGTCTTTCGCTGCCTTCCGCTGCCTTTCGCTGAGATGTGGCTGCATTTGTTGGATTTTCGCGGGTTGAACCGGTATCGGTGCCTTGGTACCCCGATAGCTCCGTCCTCCCCGGGCAATAATTTAAGTTATGAGATCGCGTAGTCGCGCCGCCCTATCAGAAAAATCACCTTCTATGGGATTAAGGGCCCGAACACCCACTTGATTCTCCGCAGTATAACACACCACCACCCTTCAAACCCTTTCCCCTCCTTCACAAGCATCCCCAGGCCGAGCAATTGATCCTTCCTACAAAACATCACTTATCAATCAGCTCGTGCTCCTGTTGCTTCATCTATCTCTAATACCGCCGTCCTTCGCCTTCTCTCTCTCTCACAGCTCTCAACAAAATACCCTAAAAACCCCCCAACCCAACAACAACAACAACATGTTCAAGACCACTCTCTCTCGGGCAGCGGCTCACGCTGAGCGTCAGCCATTGATCAAGTTCTTGGGCAAGCGCACAGTCCCAGGTAAGCCCCAACTCACTCCTTCACATCTCACCCATCATCATCTAACACACCACCCAGCCTCCGTCGACCACACACCCACCGTCCACCCAGCCTCCCCATCCTCCGCCCTCCCCGGCCAAGGCTCTTTCTCCGCCTACCGCCAGCACGCCCAGCAACACGGCCCCCTAGGCCGCAACATCCGCACCGACAGCTCCGTCGGCTCCATCCCCGGCCGCGAACTCGGTCCCGTCGCCGCAGCACAGGGCGAGTTCTTCGACCGCAGCGAGCTGCCCGTTCGCTTCCGACGCTCTCCTTACACCGAGGCGGAGATCGAGGCCATCGAGACTGGCGGCGCTACCATGGTCTGCTGAGGCACCATGTGAGCGCTGGGAGGTCTGAATTTTTGCGGGTTTTTTTTTGAAACATACATGGGGCGGAAATACCCTCGGGAGACAAAACATTTATTTTTTTATACGTCAAGCGAATTGTTGGGATAGGCGGGAGCGATTGATGGCCGGGCGACCTGGGAGGTCGCTGGAGGCCGGGAGGGGGTTATGATACAGGTTTAAACACAGGTTGATACTTGGCTGGATACTTGTAATGAAATAAGAAGACCAAGACCTGGCGACGGGCGAGTCCCGGAGGTCTTCAAAATGTGGGCACAGCAGAAGCTGCACAGTGTTCGTTATCTATATAACGACGAAAATAAAACGAACTATAAACATCATATGTCTGCCTCTAGTTTGATCATCGTGACCACCTCAGCCTCTCCGAAGCCGTGCACTCGTCTACCTGGTGCCTCCTTGACCCCGGACTGCATGTGGTAGGTTGACTAGCATGTGACGATGCAGCCTTGCCCACCCAACCTGGACACCTTGACAGCCCTCCATTCAGATCATCGGCTTGCAACCCGGCCCAGCCTCGACCCGTTGCGAGTCTTCCCGCAACCCCATGCGCACCCATCCAGCCACACGCGCGAAGACATTCAGCGCATCGGGATTCATCGTGGGGTCAACCGCCACCCCATTGAGTGACCACTCAGATTTTCCTGTATTTCCCGGGCCTGCCCCGACCCTCTTCGGAATTCCGAAACCACGGAATAGAGTTTCAATGCCGAGCTTTCAGTATATTCACATCCTCGATACTACTATCCGCCGCGCTCCCGCCCCCAGCCTGCTGCCCGAGGTTGTCCCCGATCCCAGCTAGCAGCGAGATGTCCTCCCCAACTAGCCGCTCGATGATCTTCACTTTGGCATGTGCTCGCTTGAGACGGTCGTCGAAGTCGGATACTGCGTCTTCCGTGTTGTCGGTGGAAAGACTGGCTGGCTCGCTCAGGGCGTAGAGGACGCGGATGTGCTTCTCCAGGCGGGGATTTGCTAGTGTCGGGAGGCTTGTTGTACTTTGCGAGATCGAGGCTGTGGTTTGAGGCTCTCCCTGCTGAACTTCCGAAGTGGAGGCAGGTGTATCGCCTTGGGGGAGTCGACCTGCCCAGATGACTGAGCGGCCATGTAGTCGACCTGCCTCGACGAATTTCTCGAATCCCTTTTCTAGTCCGAAGACGCGGCCTTCTATTTTCCCGGCTTTGGCGCCTTCGGTGCTCCCAAGTTGGTACCCCTCATCGTAGAATTTGTCTTCTAGGCCTAGGAGATCGTCGAACGGGTCTGCACTCATGTTTGTATAGATTTTGCTGGCTCGCTGGGGTTTAGAAGTCGCCGAGATGGTAACTGTAACTGAAAATGGTTCGAGGGGTTGGAAGTTTAAATCAGCAAGCGCATAGAACTATTTTGGGCTAATAGTCGCAAGAAGCCGTATTCCTGTCAATCTCTCAGGAACATTTCCCCCAAAGGCAGCTTGGGCCGTCATAGAGGGGCAACCGCCCTTACTACAAAATCCAGACCCCATTAAACGTTCGTGCACTGACTCACTGGGAAAATTACCCCACCAAGAAAATCCGATGACTAAGCTAGGCAAGGCTGGCTGGCAACTGAACCCCGCGTATTTTATATCATTTCAACCATCAACACAACATCAACAACGACGAAATATGGCCTCAACAACGCCGATTCTCCCTGTCAAGGACAAGAGGAATATTCTCGTGACGAGCGCGCTTCCCTACGTGAATAATAAGCCTCATTTGGGAAATGTCGTTGGCAGCGTCCTCAGCGCCGATGTATACGCCCGATTCAGCAAACTGAGAGACAGACCAACTCTATACATCTGTGGCACTGACGAGTATGGAACGGCCACCGAGACGAAGGCTTTAGAGACGGGCCAGACCCCGAAGGAGCTCTGCGACGAATTCCACAAGGTCCACAAGGATATTTACGACTGGTTCGAGGTCGGATTCGATTACTTTGGTCGAACTACCACCGATCAACAGACCAAGATCGCCCAGGATATCTTCGTAAAACTTCATAAGAATGGATACCTGGAGGAGCGAACAACTACGCAGCCCTATTGCGAAAAGCACGAGTCTTTCCTCTCGGATCGCTTCGTGGAGGGCACATGCCCGAAATGCCAATACGATGATGCTCGCGGCGACCAATGCGACAAGTGCGGCAGCCTCCTAGACCCCTTTGAGCTCATCAACCCACGCTGCAAGGTCGATGGAGCCTCCCCGGTCCAGCGCGACACCACGCACATGTTTATACGCCTTGACAAGCTCCAACCAACGATCGATAGTTGGTTCACAAAGTCCAGCCAGGAGGGCGGATGGCCCCAGAACGGAATCAGTATCACCAAGTCGTGGTTTGACAAGGGGTTGGAAGGGCGCAGCATTACTCGGGATCTTAAATGGGGCACACCGGTACCGCTGCCTGGCTACGAGAATAAGGTCATGTACGTGTGGTTCGACGCTTGTATCGGATATCCTTCCATTACAGCGTGCTACACAGAGGAGTGGGAGCAATGGTGGCGCAACCCAGAGGAAGTGGAGCTCTTCCAGTTTATGGGCAAGGACAACGTTCCCTTCCACACTGTTATTTTCCCAGGTGCCCAGTTCGGCACGGGAGACAAGTGGACTCAGCTCAATCACCTTTCTACTACAGAGTATTTGAACTATGAAGGTGGAAAGTTCTCGAAGTCCAGAGGTGTTGGTGTTTTCGGCGACACTGCAAAGGATACCGGCATTCCTGCATCTGTATGGCGTTACTACCTGATGGCAAACCGACCGGAGACCAGTGACACCCAGTTTGAATGGAAGGCGTTCATTGCAGCAAACAACAGCGAGCTGCTCAACAACTTTGGAAACTTTGTCAACCGTCTTGTCAAGTTTGTAAACGCAAAATGCGACGGTGTCGTTCCGGAATTTTCTGCATCCTATACCGATGAGACCTTTGACTTCCCAGCATTCATTGAAAGCGTCAATACCCACCTTGGAGAATACATTGCGGATATGGAGGCTGTTAGAATTCGCGCTGGGCTCAAGAAGTTCATGGAAATCTCAGCATTGGGCAACAACCTCTTGGCTGGCCGTCTTGATAATGCCAACTTGACAGGCAGCCCTGAGAGGACACACACTATCATTGGTCTGGCTCTCAACCTTGCATACCTCCTTGCGTCTATTTCGTCGCCATTCATGCCATCTACTGGAGCCTCCATTGTCAAGCAGCTCCAAGTGCCCCTTCTATCAATTACCGACAAGTGGAACCCAGAGGCTCTCAAGGGCGGCCACAAGATCGGCAAGGCCGAGTATCTGTTCACCAGGATCGATGATAAGAAGGAGGCTGAGTGGAGGACCAAGTACGGTGGTACTCAGGCCTCAAGAATTGCTGAGGAAGAGGCTAAGGCCAAGAAGGCTGCTGACAAGGCCAGAGATAAGGAGAGGAAGAAGGCAAAGAAGGAGGCTGCTAAGGCTGCTGCTCCTGCCGAAGGGGGGTTTAAGACTGAGCTTCCTCTTCGCGGTGTTGCCGCCGAGGAACAGGCGCCCCCACCAGCGGCAGCTCCATGATTCGAATGCCATGACGAATAATGACGATGCACTGTCGGCGGCGTTGGGATGGTTTAACGAGCGGCGGCGGCGGGGGCGGGGGGGGGTAATAGCAATGTTGTGTACCATTTGCTTTTGTGAGACTGAGGTGGCAGCGAGGCTCCTTTTCAACATGGGAAGCTAGATCTGATTGTGAAGCTCCATAGCCTAAATTTACATTGTCTTTTAAGTACAGTTCCTGGTTCGGGAGATTCTCGCAACGCCCAACCACCCTATCCAACGCCTAGCCACCCTAATACTGTACATCTATGATTTACATTACTCTATACAAGACCAATTGTCTTCGCGGCTCTCATCTTCCAGCCTTCAAAGCTGTTGAGCTTCGGCCTCACATCCAAGTAGAAGCTCAGCTTGCCATTGCCCTTCCCCTCATCCTTGCCAGCATAAAAGTCAATGATGTACTCAACCTTCTTGCCGCACCTATCAACAATCCAGTCGTGGCGATCGAATGGTGTAGTATACCCCAACAGACTGTTGAAGCGTGCCTTGGGAGACATCGACGTCGAGAGCCCCAGGAACGAGTGCAGCCTAGGGCCTCCGCATTTCTCGTCTGCTCCATATGGCTTCTCCCATTCCTTGATTTCCTTCCATGCTCGCTCGTTTACTGCATTGTGTATCGGTACGATGGTCTTCATCTCTTTCGGATCGCTCGAGTGACCCTGCAACGACTCTGTTAGAAACGTCGTGCATCTCAATCCCAATATACGTACCTTTCTCTTCATTGCATCAAAGAACATCCTCTCTGAAGGGTATATCCAGTTCCCACTCGCACTAACTCCGCTCTCCTTCTCGCTATTCGCCGGCTTCGAGCCTTCGGTGTCCTCGACGGGCGATGCGCGAGGGATTGTCGAAACCACGCGCTGCGTAGCGAGTCCTGTCGACACGGCCGCCGCATCCGCAGGCGGTGTCGAAGAGAAAAACCGCGCGAATAGCCCAGGCTGCGCCGGTGGAGCCTGGGTGATATCTTCGGAATCGCAGGCATTGCCTTTCTTTGCGTCGCTGGCTCCCTTCGCTGCGCCGGGGAACGACGCAGTTGGGTTTGCTTTCAACCATGCCGCGCGGGTCTTGTCATCGACGGGGCACACCTCAGCTGGCGCCTCTGCCTCTGGAGATTTGCCCATGTTTGCGTATGTGAGTCGGGATTCTTGGAAGCGCGCTGGGAGACGAGAAGATGGCGACAGGGCATCATTAATAATTTTGGGCCCTGCACGGTTGCTCCCGCTACCGATGTCCGATTGGTCTGGCCCCAAAACCACAACCCAGTGTATTTAGTCCTCACCGCCTTCAACCCCTCATCACTTTCCACCAACCCCTCTATTGCACCCCTTTTCAATCCTCTCTCACAAGTCTTCAAATTTATTCAAAATGGCCGATTCTACAGTTTACCAGGCCAGCACCACTGCGCCCGTCAACATCGCCGTCGTCAAGTACTGGGGCAAGCGCGACGCCAAATTAAACCTCCCCACCAACTCCTCCCTCTCTGTAACCCTTTCCCAATCCGACCTGAGGACTCACACCACCGCCGCCTGCTCCTCCACCTTCGGATCCGACGACTCCCTCCTCCTCAATGGCTCACCCCAAGACGTCTCCGGCGCACGCACCCAAGCCTGTTTCCGCGAACTGCGCTCCCTCCGCGCCGCCCTCGAGGCCGCCGACCCCTCTCTCCCCAAGCTCTCCACATTGACACTGAAGATCGTGTCCGAGAACAACTTCCCCACCGCTGCCGGCCTCGCCTCCTCCGCTGCCGGATTCGCTGCTCTGGTCCGCGCCATCGCCGACTTGTACCAGCTCCCAGCAACGAAGACTGAGCTTTCGAAAATCGCCCGCCAGGGCTCTGGCTCGGCATGCCGCTCCCTCTTCGGCGGATACGTGGCGTGGGATATGGGTTCTGCGGCTGATGGGTCGGATTCCCAGGCTGTTGAGATTGCGCCAGCTTCTCACTGGCCCGGCATGCGCGCTTTGATCCTCGTCGCTTCTGCTGAGAAGAAGGGCGTCTCCAGCACGGCTGGCATGCAGACTACTGTTGCAACATCTGAGCTTTCTAAGCGCCGCGTGGAGGTTGTGGTGCCAAAGCACATGGAGCAGATGATTAAGGCTGTTAAGGATAAGGACTTTGAGCTGTTTGGCAAGGTTACGATGGTGGAGAGCAACAGCTTCCACGCTACGTGCTTGGATACCTTCCCACCCATCTTTTACCTCAATGATACCAGCAGAGCGGCGATCAGAGTGGTTGAGGCGATCAACGAGAAGGCTGGCAAGATCATTGCGGCATATACGTTTGATGCTGGACCAAACTGCGTTATCTACTTCGAGGAGGAGCACGTGGCTGAGGTTGCGGGAACTATCAAGTCTGTTTTGGGTTCTGTCGAGGGCTGGGAGGGTAAGGGAGCGGAGGTTAAGACGAGTGATGCGGCGCATTTCGATGAGAGGGCAGTGAAGGCTCTGCAAGAGGGTCTTAGCCGCGTTATCTTCACTGGTGTCGGCGAGGGACCCATTAGTGTCAAGGAGAGTCTGTTGAAGTAGGGGTATATAGAGTAGCTGTGGCAGAAAGAGGAGGGGGTTTGATAAGTGATACCAGCGTTTTAGCATCATTGCATCATGGCAGGTAAATAAGAAGCAGACCAAAATATATATGAAATTTCCGGGACAGGTTGTGCATAAGAAGGGTGTTTGGTTGGGCGCTATTATTCATTGAGAGTGTCAATTGATGGTTGGTTAAGAGTAAGTTTGATTTTGATGGAAATTATGAATTGAAAAGCTTCTCCTAATTGCAATTGCAATTTTATGTAACCCCTCACGCTGGTAGTTAATTACACCCATTTTCCATACCTCTCTACCCCATTGTCGTTACAATACTGTATATGTCATATAGCATCTATAATTTTTCATCGCCTTCGTCATCATCATCTTCGTCCTCTTCATCTCCCCCACCACCACCTCCACCTTCCTCATCGCTGTCCTCCTCGCTACTCGACCCAGAGCCCTCACTCTCCCCGTCGGTACCAGGATCGTAATCTTCTCCTTCGGTCCCCTCATCTTCCTCATCGAGCACTTCTTCTCCCAGCTCCAACTCTGCCTTCTGTAACTCCCCCGCATCTCCCACATCGACTTTCGACCCATCTTCTCCCTTGACCGTGTTGATACCCAGCCTCTTCGCCTTCCTCTGATCAGCCATACTAGCATCCTGCAAACCATGACGCTTCACATAAGCATCAATACCTGCAAAATCCTCCTGGTCGAGCATTCCGAACTCGAACTCCTCGTTTTCCTCCTCATACGTTCCGTCGGATTTCTTATATCGGACATCGACCTCGATCACTAGATTAAATGTCCGCTGGAGCACGTTGACGTAACTCACTGCCACTATTTGCTCCTTGGGCAGGAATATCAAAGGCTTCTTGAAACCCCACAGAATTCCGCCTGGTAGGAAATATAAGTACCCGTCCTTGCTGCCTCGGAAAGCCTTCACGTGCACCGCTGGGTCATTTGGCTTGTATGCCTCCTTACCCGCGCTGGAGAAGACCTTCCAGTTTGCTTCGACGATAGAAATGTTACGACCATTCGCCTTCAACTGTTGGTTGATGAAGAAGTCGAAGAGCGTTTTGTGCTGGTCGGAGACTGCGGAGGCTGCACTGAGAGATTTGCCTGAAATACTCCCTGGTTTTGGCGCCGTGGAGGGGATCGTGAGGACGAGTGGGTCAGGCGGGTTTGGTCCATATTGAGCGTGTCGTGGCGTGACAATGTGCGAGTCCTTGAGGAATAAGATGTAGTTGTACTGCTTTTGCGCCTTTTCGGGGACCGTTAGGCAGAATGCATGGCCTATCCTTTTGTTAGAATTTCAATGAGCAAAATTTCAATTTGGAGAAACTGACTTATGTCCTTCCAGGGATATGTGGTCCCAGGGACAAGTTCGTCTGTTTTGGGGTCTCGCGCTTGTATGTGGTTCTTTGTAAACTCAATCGTGAACTTCTTGCGCAGAGGAACCACCATAGAAATCTCCTTCACTTGTAATAACGCCTCATCATTTGCATGGTCGAATCCATTGGCGATTTTCGCTAGCGGTTGAGTGTCGGTGGCTTCTTTCTTAGGTTGGATAGGCAGTCCCTCCTCAAGCTTCCGCTTCTTAGACGCTGGGTCCGAGGCTGACGGCTCCAATTCTCGTCGTAAATTGACTATGTAAGACGAGATCTCATTGAAGAGCTCTGCCCAAGCCGGGGCAGCTGCATTAGGTCAGCTGAAGTCCATACCATGTTGCACCTGAAGGTCACGACATATGAAGCTATGCGTTAAGGGAGGAGAATAAATCATATGTATCTTACTAGCTGCGGCTTGTATCGCGCCAACGATATCTGGCCTATCTTTGAAGGCTTGTTCTAGATTTGACTGGTCTAGTGCCCGACTCATGTTGTCGAATTTGTACGTTTGTGGCGATTTGCTGGAGGAAAACAAATGCACCTTGAAATAATGACGCCCTGGCTACAAGCACGGCGCGTCCTTATCGCCGGCCTATCGTGCTGTACATACATTTCCACCATATAAAGAAAGGTCAGTGGTGAAGTTCAAAGGTCTGAAAGAAACTGCACATAATAAGTAAAATTAATGATTTGAATCACGAGAGGCTATGATTTTCTTTGCTAGCTGCCTAAAAATATAGCTAAAATAAATGATTTCTATCAGTTTATATGCTGGCATATAGAGAGACAATTTACGAGAGAGGTATAATATCGCACGTGCTATCAGTAGCTACTACGGTGAGCTATATGCCGTATCTTGCCAACAAATAGTTGGCCCCCGCAGCAGATATATCTTCGACCTCCGCCAAACCCGGATCAAAGTGAGAAGTGCAACAATTAACATAATCCCTTTGAAACAGAGGACTTGAACTATGGCATTCCCCAACATTTACACCCACAGGAAAGTGGCAGATACAGCATCGAAGCCATGTGATATTTGCTTCAAACCGAGCACCAGCGTGCTCGTGGTCCCTGAAAACAAGGTACGCTCGTTGCCCTAACACTTTGATGCTATTGCTAATCTGAAGAAGGACTTCTTTTTCGTTTGCCCTGGCCATTTGAAAGACAAAGGCTTCTGCACTCCTATCATAGATGAAGCTGCAGTTGTTGCTAAGAAGAAGAAGGAGATGGAGGACGAGGTAGAGAGGGTTAAGAAGGAGTTTGAGGAGAAGCAAAAGAAGAAGAAGGAGAAAGAAAAAGAGAAGGAGAAGGAGAAGGACAAGGACAAGAAAGACGAAGATAAAAAGGAGAAGGGCGAGGAGAAAAAGGACGACGATACGGTATGAGATGCATTCATATCACGTGAACCCTTGAAAGCATTACTGACAATATACAGAAGAGACCAGACACTACATCACAAGAACCCGAAGAGGAGCCCCGAGTCTTCGCTCTCCAAAAGTAATCTCCCCCAAGCCAGAAGCTATATTTTACGTTCATCTAACGTTTCACAGGGCCTTCTACCAAAAACGCCTTGACCGCAAGCGAGCCGGGGAAATCGCAAAACGCAACCGCGAACGCTTCCAAAACCCAAACCTCTTCCCCAGTGTCCCCAAAGACATCCGCTGAAAACACGGACCCAACCCTACTCCAAACCCGAGCCTGGATACGATATACGAAACCCCCACGCAAACGACCCATTTTTCGCCAGCCCTGCGAAGAAGTCCCAAACACCGAGGTTCGCGCTAACTGTGCAACTGCCGCACGTCCATGACAACCCCCTAGGGCGACGACCGGGCTTCAAACGGACATGAGGTTCTGCATCACCTTCCCATTTCGTCGAGCCGGTCCGTCCCAGAGATGCAACATGCCTTGCCCGCGTGCCCCGCACATTCCCACTTCGGCGAGCCCGAATTGACACGTCAGTGCACATATGCCGCCTTCTGCGAAAATCGCGGTAGGAGAAGGCTGTCAGCACTCTGCTGACTGCATGCCGAGCGCCGTGGCATCCTTTACGAGGACTAGGATGGCGGGCGAATACCGGTGGAATCATGTACTGTCCTGGTACCGCGGGCATCGAAGATACTTCTCCCAAACCAGACGCGGGATGGAGCCATCCTAAAGTGAGAGTCTGACCAGAACCTTTCTGGAAGCCGGCAACCCACACTAACCTCAGACGATCTCGATCACGCAAAACGACTAGAATGTGATAGGAAACCAACACGGCGCTTACCCTCTCCTGGCCCAACCCTACTCTTCCTCAGCGCTGATCCATAATCCTCCTCGATGGCCTAACGTCCCTCCGCCCGTCCCCAAGAACCACGACCGTAAGCCGCCACAGCATCAGTCATAACTATCCTCCCTCCACCACTCGCGCGCTGCCCTTCCTCATCGTGGCTGACGCCTCCTCGCGCTCGAGCCACACCCGAGCTTAGTGCTTACCACCCCATCCCTCCGTCCTACGCCACCAGCCAGCCTCGGTAGTCTGTCCTACAGCATCTCTTCTCGACTCACTCTCAGACGTTCTAAACCGGGGCCCTAGATCGACTTCTGGTAGAGGAGGGCGAAGATCAGCATAGGAGGGCAGATATGCTTATCCCCCATCCCTTAGCAACGATTGCTTGTAGCAGTTCCGCCCCCCTATTGGCGGCAGCCGCTGGAATCGTTATCCTGCGCGGCGGCTCGGTGACGACAGAGTGCCGGTTTATGGCGGGGCAAATTGGGGAGTAGGGGGTTTTCGGTAGTCCGGAGATGGGTGGGGTTGTAAGGCTCATCTCATCTCATGGAAGGAATGGAAGAAACGGAGGCCCCCATCTGCCGGGGGGTTTAGAAACCAAAAAGAATGGAATCCTTGCTAATAACGGCTTTATTGCGGATCGTTCCTCGGTGTATCTGCCCTACACCCCAATCCCCACTACGTAACCACATCGTCAGTCTTCAGGGGAAGGGGGAGGGGCGGTGGGGCTTCGGGGTTCCGGGTTCCTTGATACAGGGCTGATGGGTTGGGTTCTTAATACGATTCTCTGGAGCTAGATGTGTAATATATTGCTATTCTTTTCTGGGCGTATGGGGGTCTCATTTAGTTCAATGGTCACATGGGAGGCAGGCTCTTGAAACGTGGTGCTGTAAATGGGCAGTGTAAAATGGCATGATTGAGGAGGTTTCTCTATCCCCCCTCTCATTATCTATCCATCCGTATATTCATCCCTCGCCGACTAACCTCCTTGGTAGCCATGCCCTTCTCATAACCCTTCCTAGATTAATCGCCCTTCGACCGACTCCCAGCGCAAAACCGCGCGCTCTTTTAATCCAAATAGCCCCCCCTCCTTGCCTAAATCAAGCAAGGTTCCATATAACATGCTCCAGTATATGCAATATTCGTTCGTTCGTTCGTTCGTTCGTTCGTTAAGAAGCTGCTTTGCTCCGTAGAAGATGAGATGCTGACCATAAGACATCATAAAAATAACTCCAAATATGAATGAATCTCCCTGTTCTGTATGCCGCAAAACCGTTGCCCTAGCATTCTCGCCTTCTGAAAATAGTCCCCTGTAAATCTCGGTGTTGCCCAATCCTTTTTTGGTTCGGTTCCGTGTCTGTCTGTCTCATCTACCCATTTTTTTCTGTTATTCCTCCTCCTCATTGATCCTCGCCACCGGCAGCGGCTCATCCTTCATACACGCATTCTCCAGCATATTCGTCCACTTCCCGCTCGTCCCCGCATGGCTATGCTTAAGATGCTGCCTAAAGTGATCCGCGCGAAAGAACTTCTTCGTATGATTGCACTCTCTGAATTTATGCAGATCAACCAGATGCTGGATCCTAGCCTCCCAATCCCGCTCCGTCGGCACCTTGCCCTCCTGCCCATTCCCCAGGATCCCGGTGCCGCTGCGCGCGAACTCGTCGCCGCAGTAGCCACAGGTGTCGGCGTCGTTGGGCGCGGTGGGAGAGACGTGGAATGCGTCTACGTAGCCAGCGAGCGCAGCGCAGGACCAGGAGTGGCGGCGGAGGTGGAGGGAGTTTTGGTGGCGCTCGGCTTCGTTTTTGTTCTTGAAGCGGTTCTTGCAATATGCGCATTCGTACTGCTTCTCTGACTCGTGGGCACTGGGAATTTATTAGTACGCAATGTGATGGGAAATAGGGGGCTTGGAACTTACGCTAGTGCTTCCTCCGTGTCGAACTTTTTGGGCTTCTTGGGACAGCAGTCACACACATATCCGCTCTGGACCTTCAGGATGCCATTTTTTGGCTGGCTGATGGTATCCAGAGACTTATGCGCAGAGACAATAGGCCTCGAATCAGGGATAGCCCTGTGTGGGAGTCTCGGGTGCTCGAGAGGTGCACTGGTAGCAGCCAACGACATAGAGAAGGGCGAGTCGTGCCCTTCCATCGTGCGGGGAGAAACAGCGCCAGGGTAATAAGTATCAGTAGAATAACCAAGCGGTGAAATTGCGCAAGGAGAACGCCCCCCAGGCGAAAGTCGGCCGTAAGAATCAACAGTGCTCATGCTGCTAGCAGCGAGCGATGGAACAGAATTTAAAGATGCACTTCGAGGCCCAGAGGTAGACGAAGAAATAGATCCGTGGTTGGAATGATTCCGCGGAGCTGGCGAGGCACGGGAGGCTTGCTCCCTCCTCCTGTACAAATCACTCAAGCTTGTAGCCGTATGAAGTAATGGTGGCCCGTCGTCAACAGGGGGCGATGATGCCCTCCTCTTCTGTCCAGCAGCTGCACTCAGTGGTTGCCCATCTGATCGCCTCATCCCGTCATCGATATGAAGGCGCTGGAAACCGGTCTCTTCCATGGGGAAGTCGGACTCGTTATCCGTGTAGTGGCTGCCTTGATATGAATAGCTAACGGTGCTGGAAGCGTCGTCAAAATCGTGGGTCGTTTGTCTGCTGTATGGCCGTGGGGATTGCTCCATATCGTCCCGTTCGCTCGGTGACCTGTAGCCATATTGGCCACCCCCATTGCGCATGCTAGTTGGTGGAATGGGTGCTGAACCTCCACTCGCCCACCTAGAAATCGGACTCTCCAAGGGACTGAGTTTTGAGTTCATTGCTGGGAGAGATAAAGGCTTCTGGTGAGGCAGCCCATGCTTCTGGCCCAACGGCGACGATGGCACGCTATCGTTGAAAGATTTGCTGAAAGGTGCCCTTCCGTAGCTTCGGGGGGATGTTGAATTATCCCCTCCCCTTCTCGAGTTGAGCTTCTGTAGTACGGATTTGTCATATGTCTGTGTATTGCTCCGGTATTTATCATGTACTGAACTTTGAAAGCCAGGTCTCCCAGGTATCGAATCTTCATGCCTCGAACTATAGAACCACCAATATTAGCAAAGTTCTCGCGTATTTAAACAGTACCACTGTCCACGAAGCTCGACACATGAACTTGACGCCGCCGCCAACCCATTACACCAAAACCAGCCCGCGAGAAACCCCATTTAACTTACTTGGTAGAGCCTATGCTTCCGCATGTAGAAAGGCTTGCATAGCCCTCGTCCACCTTCGGGCACGAGCTATTGTATGAGTCGACTCCAGATATGGATTTTATGGTAGAGGCGGAACTCCCACGACGATATTCGACAGAGTCCATGATGCCATTCCCATAGCCCGCAAAGCTTCCGTATAAACTCGAACCCGATTTTACAGAAGATGGTTTCCCCCAGCCATGTTCTTCCCTGGAATTGCTCCATTCCCAACCTGGGTCAACCGTTCTCGCCCCACTGCCTTCTCGCTCATGATGGACGTACCGCGGTGGCGGTAACGGTGGCGGCGGCGAATCGTCGTCCCGCGCGTTCGGTATCGACATAGGGCTGGCAGAGGAGGGTGGAGAGGATCCCAGGGTGTTAGGGCTTGATCGAATTGTCATGGCCTTCCTCTCGGACGGATTTGAGGTCTGTATGTATATTTCGGGCAGCGCAAATGCCGAGCGATGCGCCGACGCATAGCGAGGGATGTCCATGATGATCGTACGTCTTTTATTTGCCACGAGCTGAACTGTGCAGCATGTGGAGGCGACGGAGGAGGCTGGCGCGTCTCCTATTCCAGAGTGGCGACAATTCACGGACTGACCGAGAGAGCACGAACCATGAATTTTATATATATCCAGAAGGCATAAACGTTAAAAAAGAAGCAAGGAATAAGTAAGGTGATGCGAAATGAAGTGAATAGTCCCGTCTATGGGGCGACGAGTTAGCCTGGTGTTTATGTCATTTCATCAGCCGCCTTGTCGAGGTGTGTTTTGGAGAAGGCTGAAAATGAGAGGGTCGGCGGGACGGTACCGTAGGGGTTCGGTACTTCGGCGATAGGGTGACAATAGGTATCAGAAATCGGAACCTCGCCCAAAATGTCTCAGGGTTTCCACAGTGGCACTGAGATAGTTTGAGACTTGGGTAGAATAGGGGATTTGTACGAGTGTGGAGATGGAGTAAAAGGGCCGTATAGTCGTATAATACTGGAATAGGTAGTTTTAGGTGGTATATGAGGCAGACATGAGGCAGACGGGGGGGAGGAGGAATAAGAGTAATAAGAGCAATAGTAAGGGAAGTTTGACCCCCAAGAACGGCGTGCGTAGGGACATAATATAATCAGGGCTAAGTATAACCTTGCGAGTGTTTTTTGAACATGGTATGTGATTGTGTGTAGGGGTGGAGGAGGGGGGAGGGGTGGTCGTCGGCGAGGGGGGTAGGGAGGAAGAGGAGAGGAGAGAGGAGAGGGTGTAGGGGGGGGTAGTAGGGAGGTAAGTAGAGGTGGGGAAAGGGAATGGGGGGGAGGAGAAGGAAAGGAAGCGAAGTGGAGATGCTACAACATTGAATTTGAGGTGTAGTGGGAGTAGTGGAAGTAATGGAAGTAGTGGAAGTAAGTGGGAGTGGTTGTGGTGCCGCCCCCCCCTGGTCCCTTGCTGTCTTTGTACTAGAATAGTCGCAGAATAGTCCTCGTAGTAGTGTAATTGTGTACAGTTTAATACTAGTAAGGTAGAGTAGTAACAGTAGCAGCAATAGTTACAGTAGTACCCTCTCCAAGTGCTGCCATCGTTGCTTGGTAAGGCAATAGTATTACTAGTACTGTACCAAGAGTTCTGTAGCAGAGTAGAGTCTGTGTGTACTTACGGAGTACAGTACTGCAGCGAACACTGGACCTTATGTCTGTATGTCTGTATGCCTGTATGTCTGAGAAGTTACTCAGGCGTAGAGACAAGTGTTTCTGGGGCAGGAACGAAGTCCATAAATGCAGCTCACATCTCCGCCCTGTACTGCGTCGACTCCCCTCCTCCTCCCTCTACTATGTAAACTCCCCATCACTGCGTATAGTATAGTATAGTAGGATAGTATGGTATGTACATGAGCATGTACGTGGTCCTCCGCCGCAGCGCGAGTACTCCAGTACCAGCATACAAGCCGTATCCACCATCAAAAGTAAGACGATTGTGCGCCGACGTAAATGACCTAGCGCTTTGTCATAGTCGGGGTATCGGGGTCCATTCTGGAAAGCGTCGACGGGAGAACGTCTGTTCGCACCCGTCCGCAACAGGAAGGAGGGAGCAGAGGTTAAATGGGCAACATGGATAATATTGGCCGAGGCAGTCTGAGAGCTCAGATCTTGACGACGGCGGCGGCGCTCATCTTGAAGATCCCCAGCTATCGTCTTTTTTTTCACGGAATCCCTCGTCCTGAGGCCATGGTCGAATGTGGAAAGTGAGAAGAGTGCTGACTGCATACCCTTAGGATCAATCGTACCAGTACGAACAGGGTAACTTACTGTGTACAGCACTGCACAGTCCGTCCTATGTTGCAGTAGTCGAGCGGGGGCTATGGTTGGTTGGCTCGGAGTGCTAGCTAAAGAGATCAGGCCAAGAAGACGGATATATCCGGCAGTTTCCACTGATTCTAGTGTCTTGCATCCACTTCTTGCGCAGTTCTTCCAACTGCTCGCCGGAGTCGAACGACTAAAGGGAAGAGCTGAAGGTCGATCTATTGTTAGTGAAACAGGATGTTCGCTCGTGTATTTTATGCGCGCGGCAAGGCAGAGAGAGGGGGTAAAACGGTGCTGTGCACTGCCAGCCACCGACGGAGCCCATTAAACCTGATTCTGGATATTCGACAGCTCATCCTATTTCCACGTTCTCAACCACGGCCTTGGATGTGCTTCCTTTTTTTCTTCCTTTTTCCTTCCCGCCCGAGTGGCCCATGCAAAGCCCGGGATATGGCTCCGTTCCTTTAGCTGGCTGGGCATTTTCCTGTTCGTTACAGCACGGTTGCATTCAGTGATTGGATGTGGTCAAGCGTTTGATCAAGCGTTGCTGGTTGCTGACTACATAGTATGCGGGACGGACGGACGGCCAGGCGGGCGGCGGGTTCGGATGATAAGCGGATGGTTTTGACGGGCTTGAAATCCTTCAGCCCTACTTGGCCCTATGCGAAGTCCGGGACAAGTATCCTCCCGGCGAGAGGTACGAGTATAGTACTATAGTACGCCAGACATGCGTGCGTGGGGCACACCATTGTCGCATATTCTGATTTCCGCAGTTATTCGCACAAGAATTATACCTTCTTCTTCTCTTCGTTGCTGAACTAAAAACTCAAGACGGCTTCTGTTACCGATCACTCCACACTCACACTGCTACTGATAACAAGTGCGGCCCGGGTTTAATTTCAAGTTCAACTTCCTTTTTGTCGATCCAGCACTCTCAGCCGTCCCTACTCTGCCGTGTCTGGTAAAACGGGCCTGTTGTTGGGTACAACGTGCAACGTCCTGTGGGACAGGCGTCTGAGCTTGCCCCTCCTTCCCCTCCTTCTTGTCCACAAGCTTACTATCTTGGCGATGGTGTGGTCGCCGCCAACCAGGCTTTTGATGCCACACACACCAAATGGCTGGCTCTGCCGTGTCTCAGAAACGCCGCCTGGTAACTTTATGGATTCAAACTTACGCGCCTAGAATGGTAGGATGATCTGTAACTCACAGCTTCGCTGGGATGGTGATGAGGATGGGGGGCAAAATGGCCCGTGAGTGGCACTTACTACCGTACAGTGCCGTCCAGTATGATCCCGTCCAAAGCGCGTTCATTGGGAGACGGGCGGAATGCGACTCCACAACGTGTGCCTCTCCCCTCCCGTTGAACCCTTACTCTAGTACTCAGGTAGCGCAACCCCTTCATCACACTTCCCCGCGTTTCTCGCTTTGGGATACACTTAGCACTATCGTGAGATGAGCGAAACCGGCTGCGCCACCTTTGGCGGTCCCACGTAATCTGCAGTATCGCACTTGTTCCGCGCAGCCCACTGGCTCTCACGGCGCTACTGCGCCGCGCCTTACGCGTTGTGTATGCACACACCTTCGAGACGAGTTGTGTGTGTCGAATGGGCGAATATACATGGCGAACTGGTCTGGTGCACGGAGTACCCAGTATACAGTACAACTCTCGAACTTGCGGTATTGCAACAAGCTGTGTGTAGCTCTCAAGCTACTCACAGCTGGTCACAGTCCCCCTCTCTACAAGGCTGATCAGTCTCAGCTTGTATGACTGGGCGCATACACCAGCTTATAGATTCCCGGTAGTTCGCCATTTCCGTGTCAAGCTCGGTAAGGCGCGCTTTCAGCTGCAAGCGATGAGCTGAGAGAGTGTCGCCGTCCACGACTCATTGGATAAGAACAATCACTCGCGGTTCTAGCGACACCTGAGAGCCAAATCCATCAAGGTTGGTTCAGCTCACTTCCCCGCAAGCTCTGTGTCCCAGTTCTGTGAAGGCGATCCATACAATATCATTTGCACAGATCAGACAGGGTTATACACTAAGCAAGCCGCATTCACGAAGTGTACGAGCTCAGAGAGGACCCATTTCAATCTGGCCTCATTTCTCCAAAGGTTTGTCGTTCGCCACAATCACACTGACTTCGTAAACCTCCAACTCCGAAGACGCCCCATGGAACACGAATCCGACAACCGGACCAGTCCTGAAGGGGAGCGAGCAGACTGGGTGTGCCCTCCGATTGCAGATTGCCAGCGCATGTCCACCAAGAAACACGATATGCACATGGCATGTATGTCCAAGCACGGCATGTACGTCAAGTATTGTTCCGCGTGCCCAATCCGACTTTCTTGGGGGTCCAAAATCCCTTTATCTGATGAAGTTTGGGGGTTTCGAGATGTCAACATGTACGGTATCACTCGGAGTGTGAACCATTCTGATCGCCAACCACCGTTCCTCTTCCATCACTTATCCCATACCTTAATATAAACTCGTCGTCGAAACGGCTGCGAGAAACCAGTGAGTCCAAAGCATCCTTGCTCGCATTCCCAACCTCTTCTGGCGATGTGCATGTGGGGTTGCAGATGCAGCATTCCGTCCCGGCTCCCGCGTCGTGAGGCCAATGCTTGACGAAGCTTCTCCATGGGTACCAAATGAAGTAGGTGGAACGTTCAGCATGCCCACAACGTGACTCGCCACGTGTGAAAATGAGACAGCAAAGCGGGACAAAACCTGTAGTCTTGAGTCAAGCAAAGCCATGTCAGGGTCACTGAATAATGAACAATTTGCCGCTTTTGCTCCATACTGTAACCTTTGCTGCAACTGCAACGAGGAGTACCGTGCTCCATAATTGCTTAGCCTCCGCTGCGCTACTCTTCGCTGGGAAAGATATAGGTCCCCCCTCAAAGCCACTAACGATGCCAACGGACCGGGATCTCGCGTTGCTCAACCGCACCTCCGCGGCGTGGTAAGCACGACGTCAAACAGCATGGATGGCGCTCAGTAGCTGCGTCACACCCAACCAGCAAGATTCGACCCATGTGCATCATCTGTGAAAGCCGTCAAATGGTCCTGATAGTATGTGGTGTGCTCCGGCACTCTGTGGCCAGTGGGACGAATAGGCTCATCTGATTCAAAGGCGAGGTCGGGGAGTTGCAGCTTCATCTTGGTCTCGGATTTAGCCAGCCGTCGATTAACCGCTGCAGGGCTGCAGCACACCCGTACTCCTCTTGGAATAGTTCTATAATGCGGTGCCATGGTAAGGAAGGAATCCGTCAGCGGCCGCCCACGCAACTTCCCATATTAATGATTTTCCATTGTGGATACTGAGGTGAGTGTGAACCGTTTATCCCGTGGTAACCTCCACAACTGAGAGTACAGGTACGAGTACTCTTACCATACGAGTGCCACACCGTCAAGGGTTTACACAGTGGTCCATTCCATGCAAATGCTTGAGACGAATGGCATCTCACGGAGACAGGCCCAAGTAGTACGAGTACGGTGCAGTTGCAGTAGTCCCCTCATGCCGAAGGGAGGCAGTGTTGGCGAGTCCGAAGATAGCAGTTAGAAATTAGCAATTCAACAGCAACAGATACCTCTCTCCGGTCTGCCATTTCCGAACCATGCGGCCGTGGTGAAATGACCCCACCGCCACCTGCATGGCCCTCGCATTCTATGGGCCACCCGGCATTGGTCCAATTGTCCGACGCAGGTGCGTTGGGCCCGCATCGCTGCCGGTGGACGGGGGGAGTGTTGTCTCTTCACCGTCACGGATGGGAAAAAGGGCTGCCTTATTGGTTCCCGGCCGTTGGCGCAACCAATTTCGCTCTGATATAATCCTGTCTTGCTCGTACATACGTAGGATCTATGCATTGCTCGCGGGGGCTATTAGTAGTAAACCGTCTCCCCGAAAAGTATTACCGTATGCAGAACGCTTTGTCATTTCACGAGGCATCATGAAGTGTCAAGATCGTAGTGGATGGAGCCGCTAGAGTAGTAGCAATATCGCTATGACCAAGCTTGCAGCCCTGCGAGGCGACACCAGCAGAAGTCCTTATATTCCACCGGGAGGAACGATAGCAACGTATCCCGCAGAACGGGTCCCTATGCTATGACAGGCTGAAGGAATGGTTACATGCCTAATGCGCTTCTTTCTCTGAGGGTTAGTTAGAGAAGCAGTCAGGGGCGGCAAATCTAGGGTCCAGGTACAGCATGCTAGCTAGCGCAAAGGGCCGACCGCCTGTCCAACGGTGTGAAGGAACGCATCCTGGGGACGACGGAAAAGGCGGTCGGGGGCGGGTCCAATAGTGGGCAAGCGGTCATTTCCCGGTCCGACTTCATGTTCCATATGTTCCATATGTCGCTACCGTTTCCGTGAACTATCCATATCCAGTTTTGGTAGGCTCGAGCGGGCCTCGGTGTCAAATCTACAATATTCGAGCCAATGTCCCACTTAGAGCTTGTGGGGTTGAATTGAAAGGGGGTCGAAGGCTGAGAATCTGAGAGTCTCGAATGGGATCGGCCTCGACTTTCTTTTCGAGGTCTGGCTGGGCGCCTTAGGCTATAAAAGCGGGCTAAGCGCGGGCGGGGATGAGACTTCTAGAACGCCGGGGGGTGTGTTCAGACTCTCCACCCTCCTCCGCAATGGTAAGGAACACAAAACCTGAACGATGCGAAATGATATGTGCAAGAGCGGTAAGAATCATCGCGTGCCGTAACAATTTCAGCAACTATAGCCGCTGGCATATCGGACCGGCAGTTGGCGTTGTGAGGGGTTCAATTCAAGACCCGAGGCAGGCACCTACAGGGCATCCACAAGCAATTTACAGTGGTGGCTGTACAGTACAGGTGCTGAAAATAGAAAATTGCAAATATAACAATGGTCACGTGTAAAGTATAATATTTAGTCACGTGCCGATGGAGGGGTTCAGATATTTTTGTCCTAGGTCACAGGAGGGGCACAAGAGGGGCAGCACCCGAGCAGCAACCAAACTATAGACGAAATGAAAAGCATAAGTGATGTAGAGCTCGCTAACTTTAGAGAGAAGCAAAGACTAGAGGAAGTAAACAAGGCTATAGAAATGTCTATTGCAAAGGTTCCTGGTGATGAGAATATATACGTCAGTGGGTAGGTGCTCATACTCTTTCATACGTCCATTTTCAGTCAACAGCTCCGCCCCTTTACTGCTATGCTTACCTCTCACATGGTTATTCACTACTCCTTCCTCTTTTTGACTCTGTCTGCCTCATATTCACGTACTTTGGTCTAGACCTATGGAACATCTGCTGACCTGACCAAGAGTATTTGCCCTCCGGCGGCCTCAAACGCTCAAAGATGCGGGCGTAACACACATTGTCTCTGCGTTACGGTTTAACTACAGAGACACGAAAGGATGGGAGAACTACACGCACTGCAACGTCCAAATCGACGATATGGACGATGAGAACCTGATCGAGCATTTCCCGAGGGTTGTCCAGTTTATCAAAGAAGCAGTGGGAGGAGGCGGTGGTGTTCTGATCCACTGGTAAGTCTCTATTTCATTTATTCGCTGGAAGTCTCTCAATAGAGAGAACCGGCCATCCAGATGGATAGTCTACTCTCCAAAACATATCTAACACCCCCCAGTGCAATGGGCAAATCCCGCTCCGTAACCCTCGCCATCGCCTACCTCCTCGCCACCCGCCCCTCCCTAACCCCCTACACAGCACTCTCCCTAATCCGCCAGACCCGCCCGCACGCCGAACCCAACCCGGGCTTCATGACGCAACTCGGCCTCTGGAGGCGCTGCGGCTGCACCCCCGATCTGGAAGCCAGCCCTATCTACCAGCGCTGGCTCTACGCCGCTGAAGTCGAGCTGAACGCCTCTATCGGCCGCGCCCCAGACCGTCTGCGCTTCGAGGACGAGGAGAAAGTTAAGGCTGGAGTTGATACGGAAAGTGCTGATGCGACGAAGGCGATGCGCTGTAGGAGATGCAGGACTTTGATAGCGAAAGAGGAGTACATCGTTGAGCATGACCCCAAGGCTCCCAAAGAAGAAGACAGCATTTCCTCCACTGCAGCTCTTCCGCTCCCCAACCCTGACGCTGCTGCGGCATCCTCGACTAGCGTAGCGTGTGGCCACTTCTTCCTACAAGCACTGTCGTGGATGCGTCCCACGCTTGAGTCAGGCGAGCTAGAAGGCCGTCTGCTGTGCCCCAATCTGAAGTGCGAGGCGCTAGTCGGGAGGTGGAATTGGAAGGGGTTGAAGTGTAGTTGTGGGGTGTGGGTTACGCCGGCATTTGCGGTGCAGAAGGGACGTGTGGATTTATTAAGTCCTACAGTGGAGAGGGGGAGAGGCGCGCAGGCGGCTGGGGTTAGGATGCCGCCGGGGATGAGGGTGCCTCCGCCTAGGGATGGGAATTTATAGAGCACTGATTAGAGCGAGGGCAGCGTATACCTGATTGGGTGCATGAGAAGGGGTTATGGGGGGTTTTAAAATGGGATTCACCATGAAGGCTGCGGGGATGATAGCAATTGCTTTTGATACCATAAGAGCTATTATGTAGGGCCAAGTTATTGGTGGTATCCTCCGTTTAGCATACGAGCCATGTTATACATGTTTCATCATTTCCGTTTCCGCACTACTTCCTTTTCCTCGCCTCTTGCATCTCCGCCGGCCTCTGTGGCTCTGGCGCCTTTGTAGCCTCCTTCGCGGCCCGCACATCCGCTCTATTCATCTTCATATCATCAAAATACTCCCCAAACGCCCCAATAATGTCCTGTAGCGCCCCCCTCAGCCCTCCCACAACGAGATCCACCTCCGGGCTCTCGATATCCCCCGAAACATCCGTCCAATGGACGCCAAAGCTTTTCCTCATTGCCTCCAGCGACACAAGGTTCTTCGTGAGCATCCTGATGATGTCCGGCACATCCTTCTGGACGTTTCCGTAAATATCCTCCTTCAAACTGGCGACGGCGAAGAGATTCAGCGCTTCTATTGAGTCCAGAATGATACCCGCATCCCCGTAGGGCTGCCCAAGCACTACAGCCGCGATGCGGCGCCTGAACTCTTGGCGGAACGGCCAGCCCAATGGGCTCTGTAGGAACTGCGTTACGTACGGCGACAAGGCGACCCAGATGCCTTGTGGGGATAGGGCCTGTTGCTGCTCAGGTGTTAAGACCTTGGATGTGGCCTGTGTAAGCAACCTGCGGCCGTCTACACTAATAGGTGACGTGGGCGTATTGCCGTACTCTGACGCCAAAGCAGCCGAACTTTTGGCAATACGTTCTGCCGTGGTTTTTGGCTGCGGCGGGGCATTCCAGATGTTCTCCTTTTGGATGTCACCCGTGAGTCTGGGCAACGTCGGGATTGGCTCCTCCGGTTTGGCAGGTTTGTCGCTACCATTGAGCATGCTCACGATCTGAGGAGTCCGGCTGGGTTTAATGTCCACGTGTTCGGTGGGGGCTGATGCCGGATCGAGTGTCTGCACACGTGTGTCCATTGATGTTATGGTCTCGGTGCATGCAGTTAGTATCTGTGACCACGTCGATCCCCCCTTCCGGTCGATATCTTCAAATATGACCTTTCTTCGTCCTTGATAACGCTCCGCAATTAAGACGAGCTCCCAGAATGCAAATGCCTATTTATGTGTTAGCACATGACATAAAGCTAGAAACTAGCCTATAACTTACCCTGGTTTGCAGCTTCTTCCCCTTTAGGCCAGTCAAGAGGCTTCCATTAGGATCTTTTGACTCGTATGTGATAGGTCTATCATTCTTGAGCGGTCCCTCGGCCACATAGGTTGAAAACACTCTGTTTCCTATTTCCCACAGTAGAACCAGCAGGACTCCGCCATATAATGTCCTACCCAAGACTGTCCAGTGGAAAGGGCTGGTAATTGGAAGGGACGTTGTCTTTGGTAGGTTCCAGAAAATCTTTGCGAAGCTAAGAGTGTACTTCCAAGCAGTGTGTCTGATAAATATTGAGTACACGAACGGCATCAAAATTGTCATAATTAGGACACGACCAAAGGCCTTGGCCACTATCCCCGGCAACGAATCTCGAATCCTCGTGGATGGGCTAACGGATTCGGTCGAGCCCTGTTCCGGCTTAGCTGTACTGTCTTTCTTTGCAGTCTTTATGGCAGGCAAGTCCACGCGATCGTAGTCATATGCAAGGTGGATTGCGGATTGCACAACGGCGAGAACGAGAAAGAAGGCCATAATATATATTGGCCTTTCGTTCAACCGTGACCTTTCATTGTTTTTCCCTTCGGTGATCCACACGATGCTGGCGCTTTTCGGTGCGGAGTAAATGAATACTTCGCTGAAGATCCAGGCCGAGAATAGGTACCACCCCGTCGTCTGTATGGTCTGGTACCTGAAAGCGTATTCTCTAAACGTCGCTATTCCTGAGTTTGATGTCCTTTGGCCAACGTGTAGCTGTGCGACTCGTAAGACGAAGATGGAGAATGCGCTGATGAAAAGCAGTCCTGTTCGAAAACCAGCTCGTCCCAGAGGGAACCAGGACCATAGGACTAGGTATAATTAGGTATAATTCTTGGATTTGAAGTAGTATCTACTAACAAGAGTTCCATTCGCCCAGAAGGAGTGATTCTGCGTAGCATACTGCCAGCAATGTGGCAGCTGCTCTGGTGAAGCGTCTATGGAGGGCGGGCGTAAGAAAGTCCTACAGAACAGTGTTAGCTTGGCATTTCCGTTGAGAATATGCGCCTGTCTAACATACCTTATACGGACGAATCCTAGCTGTCGCTGCCATAGTCGATGTGAACGCGCCGTCACCAAAGAAGTGGCAGAAATTAAAACTGGTGTGTGCCTTGCATTTGGGTTGCTGTGTTGATATGGAAGCTCTAAACAAATAGTTGGTTCGCGACGGATTAATGCGGCCGCTTGGAGACCGGGATGTTCCAGCCACGGGACCTATTCCTGCAACGCTATAGCTTGGCGGCCGCCTGTTATCGCCATCAAGGCCATGGCGATGACGACCTGACGGCGCTTCGCTCATACACATCAAGGCTTCACAGCATATAGAAAACAACTCAGCTACTGTACCTTTCTATCACATAAATTGCAATTGTCTGAGCAGTACACATGTCGTTCGATCAGCTATCATCGCTGGAGTCGCAGCCAACAACCATGCGCTCTGGTGATGCCTATACCGACGATCCCGAGTTCTCCAAGTTGTCGCAGGACCTGATGAACAAGCTCTTCACACTCACCGGCAACATCTCTCGGCTTACGAATCAAGTTGCCTTACTGGGCACAAAGAGGGACACCGAACGAGTACGGGAACGAGTGCATGATATATTGGAGGAGACTACGGAAGACTTCAAGAACATTGGAGAGGGTGTCAAGAGGATCCAGTCCTGGGAGGACGTCAGCGTATGATATTACCTCAAGTTCAACGATCAGCAAGTACACTTACTAATTCTACATAGCCATCGCAAAAATACACCCAACAAAAGCTCTCTCGCGAGTTCCAAGCCACCCTCACCGAGTTCCAAAACGTCCAGCGCCGAGCCCTCGAGAAGGAACGTACAACAGCCGCCGCAGCACGCGCGGCACTCGAGGAAGCAACCTCCCCGTCCGCCGAAGGCGGCAACCCAAGTTTTGGACAACAGCAGCAGCAATCTCAAGAGCAGTTACGGCTCGCCTCGCAGGATGAAGTCGACTTCCAGGACTCGTTGATCGTGGAGCGTGAGACGGAGATCAGGAATATCGAGCAGGGTGTGAGCGAGCTGAATGAACTCTTCAGGGATGTGGCACACATTGTCGGCGAGCAAGGCGAGCAACTCGATACCATTGCTGCTAATGTGGAGAATACGAGGAGCGATACAAGAGGGGCCGATTTGGAGCTCAGGAGCGCGGCGAGGTATCAGAAGAACGCACGGTCGAAGATGTGCATGCTTCTGTTGATTTTAGCAGTTATTCTCACCATCATTCTGCTGGCAGCGTTTGTAGGTTAGAGTGCGAAGATGATATCCCGGGGGTCAGTTTGTTTCGATACGATGGCGCATGGGAGTTAGGCATGCGTTTGAATGGGCGGATTATTGTATATATTTGATGTTGTGATGGGAGTCTAATTCCTATATGCTGGTTTTCGTGCTATTGGGAGGTTGATATTCCTCGATAGCTCTTAATCAACAAGCCTCTTTTTACGCCTCTATGTGCGCCCCTGACCCATCGTTCCCAGATCCATAACTTACGGCTCCGATGTATCCATAACATCCTTATCCATAACGTCCTCAATTGTTTGCTGCTTCGCCGCCGCCCTTCGCTCCTCTTTAAATAACTTAATTTTCTCCTTCATCTCCTCGTCAGGCGCCACATCATCGATATTAATCGGCTGCCTGTTGAATGGATCGATGCCATCACTCAGCATGAGACTTCGAACCGTACTCATATTCACAGTCATTCTGCTAATAGGCAAGATGACCGGTTCTTCCATCAACGTGGCCATCAGTGGATCCAAGAACTCATCAGGAATCTCGCCAAGATCCACATCGGCCTTATCTTCAATCTCCTTCGCAGCCTTGAATTTGGCGATTAGCTTGATCCACGCAGCTAGTTCGCCCTTGGATTTCAGGGACCACCGTTCTAGAATCCGTGTTGCGCTGTCAAAGTTTGCCGGCTTGTAGGACCGATCATCTCTAGCCACAGCCTCTACGAACCTCTTCTGATGGCTCAAGTTCAGATAGATGTCGATAAACTCTGCAAGAAGCGACTTCGGAGTAAAGAAGTACTTTGATGGGTCTTCCACCTTGAGATTGGCAGATTTCGGCCCCACGAGCGTATCCAGGTTGTAGTCGAGCATGTCAGCCAAGCGCTGGACGATTTCAGGCATCGCGAAGGCGTCGCTCAAAGTGCCAGTGAAAAGCTTCATCATGGAGATTGTCTCATTTGCCAGCTGCATGTATGATTTTGCTTGCCCTTCCAGCTGACTCAATTCCTCCGATTTCGCTTTACGGTCTTCTTCTGATAATGAGGCTGCTGCATTAGGACTCAAAGCAACTTGCAGATCATGGATCTTGGGGAACTTAGTTAAGCACTCGTCCAGGAGGTACGTCGCATCGTAGATAAGAAGATTGACGTAGCGAACGAAGAATTCGGTGTTGACCTTACTTTCTTGCGTAAGACGCTCTCGGTATACACTGTTGCTCCAAATGCATTTGAAGATCTGGAAAATCTCATATCGAATGCTGAACTTGTTGTAAAATGCGTTGGCAGCACCTGAAAACTCAGATTCGATGTAGAACTTGATGAGAGCATGCAATAAATTGTCATTCGCAAATTTATCGGTCGTCAAGGCATCTCCAAGGACACCCTTTTGTCGGTGATACACGGGGATTGTGCCGTGATAAAGCAGCGATACCAGTCCTGATTTGAGTGACGGGTTCTTAATGTACTCGGAATTGCGAAGGAAGCTGATACAGAGCACAATAATCTCATCTGTTTGAGTGGAGATAAAGACTTGTGAGAGGTAGCTGTGACGAACGTTAGCTCGCCATCCAGGCGTCTAAGAAAAGTGCTTAGCCTACTTGAAAATGAACTCGAAGTTGCTGACAATGTCATCAAGCATATACTCCGGATAGTTCTTGAAGACTTCGGGTTGAGTCTCTGGCAACGGCAATCTGAAATTTGTCAGCTTATTCCGAGTGGTCCATAGCCCATATAAAGCACATACGAGAACGGTTTCCCCGGAACATAGTCGGAGCCTGAAGCAGTTCGCAGCATAAACACAATAAGGTATCTCATAAATTGCAAGGACCGAGCTTGCATCACATCGTCGAATAGAACCCCCTCGATCGCGTGCCTTAGCCGCATCGATTTTTCTAGAATATCATTATATCTCCTCACATTCATCTCAATCACAGCAAGCTGCCTGGGGTCCTGCTTATTTATTAGTAACTTATCTCGCATATATATCTTCAAGACTTACAGATAGGAATCTCGGGCGCTCTAGCTCGTATATTGCTAGTTGTTTCTGGAGACTCGAGATGTCCCTGTCCAAGGATTTCAGCTTGGCATTGGCGGCCTCACTGCCATAATGATGAGCAGCCACTGTCAAGAAAAAGACTTCTGTGATGAAGTTTGGTGTTCCTTCTAACTTCTCTTCGTAGAACTTATCCGATGTCTTCTGGTCTGAGTTGAGCTTCGTCTCGTCCTTGATATCAATTCTTGGGCTACGCCTGAAATAGTCTGGATCGATCTTGGACACTTTTGAAAATGTTGAATCCATGAATGGCTCGCAAAGCCCGTCCAGTACCACAGTAACATTCATCATGAAGCCATCAGATGAAACCTGCCTCTCATCAACCCTGATGGCTCTGCGCTTGTGGTTGGCATTAACAATCCAAGCAAACCAGTCTAAAGTTCGATTCCGCGAAGATGTACTTGCGCGCACGAACTGGTTTATTATGTCTAAGAGGTCTTTCTGATGGTTGTTAAGCGTCATTCGCAGGGCACTTTGCGAAGAAACAATGAGGGATTTGTCCATGGTCTTGGGTGATGCAAAGTAAGACTTGGTGACTTCCGCCTGCAAAACCGATATCCGAAAGAAGGGGCCGAGAATAGTATGCTGTTCTATGCCATTGGCGGAGGTGGCCATCAGAAACACGGGGTCTTCTGCAACGGCTGTAGTGACGATCGGGAAACGAGTCAAGCTCTTGAGAGCCTGCACGTATGGTTTGTAGTTGTCGTTCATTGTCATTCGCGACAGTTGAGTGCTGAGCTTGATGACAGCACTCGTAAACATTGGTGTAATGGAATCATCTTCATCAACCCGCGAAACAGCCTCCGCCAAGAACTCGGGGCACAAGCCTCTATCATCTTCGGGATCTAATAGGAAGTGAGGTGTTAATGAGTCCTTGTAAGAAGTCTCATCACGCCCGTATAACTCCGGCATGGTCAGGGCGAAGATGCAGCTACTCATGCATAACCGCTTAGCTTCTTTCAGTATCGCATCTTTTTGCTGGGCTGGTCCTCTCAGACTCCTGCTCGACCTCATAATTCGTTTCCAGCACGGAAGCAAGTATTCCAGTATGGACTTGTTGTGGGGAATCTTCAAGCATACTTCCATCAATATGGAATCGAGTCCACCGAGGGATAATCCGACATGCTCTCCGCTATCCTTCAGTTCTTGCCTCACATCCGGAAGGTATGTGAGCTTATGACCTGATGAATCTGTTTTGTTCTCTCCATCCAGCGTGACGCGAAATATGGTACTGAGCGCCCTGTTCTCAAAGTCCTGGGGTGATTCGTCTGTTGCTTGAGGCGTTGCTTTGCGAGTCGGCGGGCCTGATATCCCGCCCGATGCTTCCCGCGGCCTCTTCCCCACTGAATCCGCAGGAGCTATCCTAATAGTTGTAGATGAGTTTGAGTTGGCTGGTTTATCTTTCGATTTGTCGAGCGGGCTCTGAGAGCTAGGTGGTGGTGGCGCGGCCATCGGTGGCTTCGCAGCCGCGGGTGCTAGGACTTGCGGTTGTGGTATAGGTGTATCTGTAGCTGACTGCGAGTTCGATCGTGAGGGGCCAGCTCCTGGAGAGGCGTTTCTATCTGGAGTCGTTGACCCTCCTAGCTTCTCGAGTCGTCGTCGTCGAATCTACGATAAGCCGTCAGTGAGGTGATTCTGTTGAAATTGGAGCTTACTGACCTGGTCCATAGCCTCCTTGGAAGGGGCATCAGGGGTATTCGGAGGTCCCGGTTGCGGGGGCCCATTGTTATCCATCTTTACTCTGTGCTTTCGTAATAATAACGAGGTACAGTATTGGTGGGGGTTGGAGGTCGTCGTGGTACTTGTGGTTTGCGGAGCCTTACTATCAGGCTAGACGCCGGCTTGCCGATGTCATTGCGCGGTTTGGATAAGTTTTAGTTGTCGCCTCTAACTTAATCTATCAAAACACACCGTTGCTGACGAAGCGCCTGAGGCAAGGGAATCTTCTGGACACTTCAAATGTGAGACGGTAGGTGCAAAGTACAAGGAGTGAGCGCGGGGTATTTACTCAGCCAAATGTTGAAGGGGCGATCTTTGAAACTGTACCTGAAAGGGCATTTGATACTCTTTAGTAAGGTCTCACTCTTCAAACAAGTATCATTCCAGCGTGCTTTTTTACGGCCATACTGTACAATAACCCAATAAACCTTACTTATTCTCTATAAACAACATGATGATATGTAAAAGGTCCTTCCGCCCATATCCGGAACGCCGCGCTTTGCAACAAAAACAGAACCTATTGAAAGGACCCTTTCGGTACTTGTCCCATCGCTTCTAATTTCCTACATGCCTTCATCTCCATCCCACGAGCCTGCTTCATCTTATCAGGATCCTGGAAGAGCCAGCCCTGCGCCTCATTCACAACTCGTTGCCTCCTGTCGACCTCGTGCTCACACTCTATCCTCAGAGCCTTCGTATAAGTTTGTTCGGCCCTTTGATCCAACTGCGAGAATTTCCTGTTCGTAAAGTCTGCCACCTCCAATGGATTGACGAAATAGTCGACATGAAGGTTCTTACTTTCACGATGCAACGTATATGGCGGGTCGGCCTTGGTGAAGCGGAATTGTGGTCCGGCGGGCATGCTCTCGCCCCCAGAGAATAACGAACTGAGCAGTGGGACAATAAACAGTATCAGTATAGGTAGTAGGCCGGCGATGGTGGATCGTAAAGTTTGTTCGGGAGTATCTGCGGCGCCAGCTTCACGTGGTCTCCTCCGTGGTCTTCCCCCGCCAAATTGGTGTACGCGTATACCAGGGCCTCCTCCTAGATTGAAAACGAATTGAGGACCTGCATCGAACATTCCTCCTCCGCCTTTAATAGTTAGCAAACGGCTTCAGTATGTATGTTGGGTTGGCAATCAGTACCTCCAAAGCCACCGCCGCCAAAGCCACCTCCCATGCCACCTCCGAAGAACCTATTAAACATTTCCTCCGGACTTATTTCATCGTCCCAACCGCCCCTCGTAGCGCCTGGGCCACCTCCAGAGGGCGCCCTTCCTCCAAAGCCACTGAACGGATTCGACTGTGGCGCACTGGCGCCACCACCAAACCTGCTATCCGGGTCGCCTCCAAAGCGATCAAACTTGTCTCTCTTCTCCTTATCGCCCAAGACACCAAATGCCCGACTAACCATCTTGAACGCTTCATCTGCATGCTCATGTCCATTCTTATCGGGATGCGTGAGCAAGCTCAGCTTCCTATATGCCTTCTTAATCTCACTCTCCGTAACAGTCGTCTTGACGCTCTCCAGGTCCAAGATTTCGTAAAACGCCGTGGGCGAGCATCTCCGCACCCGGATCACCGCCGCCTTCTGCTCAACCGTGCATTTCCTGTCCTGATTCCCCTGGTTGTGGTCCCGCGACTTCGCTCCACTGCCCTTGTCTGCCCCGGAGGCTGTAGCTTTAGCGGACATGTCCGCCTTTCGCGCAAAACGTTGCTCGGTGCGGCACTGGCGGGGACGAGCTGTCGATTTATCTGCTTCCGAAAGGGCGATCTAAAGGAATTCGCGGGATTCGGATTTCTACTATCTCCGTATATAGGTGGTCTTTTGTAAGCCTGGGCATCGATTTGTTGACTTCGGCGCTAAATATGCAGGGGCGTTGATAATGCACGTGACGATCTATTTCAATGACGGATGAGGCTGACAATGACTTTTGTCCATATATAAAAAAGCGCGTACGACACAATGTCTGTTAAGGATGGCGACGTATCGGGTGCCAAGAAAGGTGCATGGCAATTTGCCAAAGCATGGGGCAGTAAGTAACTTGATTCACTTGGAGGCAAACTCCCTATTAATATGTTGCTAAAATACACCCAGACTCCCCTCTGCCTCCAATGGGCCTGGCTACGCTTGTCACAGCTGTCCATGCTCGGCCATTCCAGGCGCTGCCTATGACTGTGCCTGCAGTTCTACTTTTCTCCACCTATCTGAATCTCAATGATTACGCCAAAGATGCCGCCGGTATTACTGCTGCGTGGTCCGGGCTTTATCTCGTGCTAGCCAACAGGAGGAAGTCAGCCAGATTTATCTCTCGATTCGGAGCAAGGGGCCTTGTCAGGGGGAGCGCCATGGGAATGGCGGCAGTCAATCTAGCTGCCTGTGGAGTAACTTATGCGTTAGGTCGGGATGCAAAGGAGGAGGAATAGAGGCACCAGCACTTGTATATATGTATCATAGGTGTAATGACGAAACCAAACAATAGCGTGGTTCTAGCAATCAAACTATCAAAATCACATGTATGAAGCAGATCATGGGAGTCATCGACTGGTCTGGGGCATACGAAGGTTTGGGCTGTTAAAAATGTGTTATTTTACAGTATTCGAATACAAAGTCCATGTATGACTGTATTGACTAAAATACCCTCAAACGCCCGTAAACAACAACCTGGCCTTTGCGCTCTGCATTACCAGATCCCCCTATGAAGCTTCCCAACCCGAAGCCATATCTTTTGTTACACTCCAAGCAAATGCTGCTCTACTCTATGCCCTTGCTCTAGAATCATGCTATGCGATATCTGAAGACTGTCAAAGTACAGAGGACGAAGACGAAGATCGTGAAGGCCGCAAACCGGAAGGTTTTATGCGAACGGGAGATGGATCGAGGCTTGCTGAAGCTGGCGGTCCTGGTGGTTTTTGGATCGATAATCCCGACCAGGCTTGCAATCTCGAATTGACGGATGTAGTTTACGTCAACTTGACGAACTTTTGGGTGGGCGTAGGATGTGTACTCGCTGACCGTGGATTCAACGGACCAACCCTGGACTTTGCGGATAACTGCAACTGCACAGCCAGTTCGATGCTGGAGATGCGTTAATATATTGCCTCCTCATATATGTTGGACAAAGGATGACTTACCCTGCCTTGGTTGCAGTGGAGAAGAAGCGGGTGATTCTGGCGATCCATGACAACTTCCAGAATTGAATTCATAACAGACTGAGGAATCTCGACTTTCTTGGTGCCTTCCATCTTGATGACCACATGGTTGATTCCACTTGACTGCATAAATGTCTGGTAACCTTCTGGGTAATCTTTATCCACCAAAGTGCTAAAATTCCCGTCAGATCCGTCCAGAAACAGCCGGATAGTGGCACTCACACGATAGTTCTCAAGCTTAAATCTCTCAAGAAGTCATAGTCTTCCGCTTCCGGGTAACCACTCCTGTAAATTCCCGGGAGAATAGTTCCAAAATTGCGAGGACGACCGTGCATCTTGGGATTCTCCACAACCTCGCCCTTCACGACGCCGAAAACTGGGGTAATATGTCAGCTTTTCCTGATTGGGGATATTTTAAGGCTGACAGATAGTGACTAACCTTCTTCAGAGTCACTCCTTGACACCCTTTGAAAAGTAGTGATGATTTCACCGTCCACCGGTGCCACCAAGCTAGACATCGAAGAGGTCCGTGTGTGTACCAGCATCTCGGTGAGCCTGGTGCTGTCCCTCTCCTGGGACTTCTCATCTCCCTTCCTAATATAGCAAACGCCTGCGTCCGGCACGGAGTCCTCGATCTGCCTTACGTCGATATCATTCTCAAAGACCCGCGTGCTCCGGCGCGCAACCATGTTCATGCCGTTCTTTCCGTCCGCCATCTTTTTGTCCACTCTAGATCTCTCGTGTCTAGGTCAATAACCCCCTACAACAGTGTCTGCAGGGCTCGGGATGCAGCGTGCAGCAGGCCGCTGCTGTAGAAGGGGCCGAGTTTACGACTGGTTTGGGGCGTTTTGGACCATGTTCAACAGACGTTGAGCAGCCATGATCAGGGAGTGTGTGACGTTGGTTGCCAAGTTTTTTTTGGGGATGAAAATGTAGTTGAGAGGGAGGGCTTTTGAAAGGTTGTAGCAGAGAAGGTTTTGGAGACCCAGAGGCCGGGGTGGATGTGTATTTGTAAGGCTGTTAAAATTAAATTGTGATGTGGGCAGCAGGGTAAAGGTAGGTTTGTACGAGTGAGAAAAGGTGACGCCGTCGAGTTGGTTAGTCTTAAATGTGTGGAGCTAACACGAACTAAAATACCTTAATTATCCCGACCGGCCTGGACGAAACAGGTTGCATACCCAAGTGTGCCGACTGCTAAGCGATCGGACATTATAATAACGTGAGCCAATCCATGGCATGTTTACGTCAAGTATCTGGGGAGTAAATATGCCCTTGCGCACTGGCGTGTGTGGGTGATGTTCACTCGCCGAGGTACGATTTTGGGGGAGGTGAAATGGTGAGTTTACATGGACTTGGCAGGTTGAGAGAGGAAGAGAAAGATAATATAGAACTTTGAAGTGCTCTATATATAGGATAATAAATGCAGCACGGCGTCAGTGCCGTCGTCACATACCCTAATATCATGCAAGGTACTGATTCCGACCCTGGGTTGAAGCCTATTCCTTGCAACCCATACTTCTTACGACACTGAATGTTTTCATTGGTCACAACTGTCACCAGTCTCACATATAAACGGCATATTAATATATACAATCAACAGCACCGCAGGTCAGCGAAGCTTCTAAATAATCTTTTCCCATTCCATGCTGGTATCTGCCGCTCAAAACTAAACCCTAATTTCCCTCTCCAGAACGCCTACTCGTACCCCTTAGCAACACACGTATCGCCCATCCATCCCCTCTGCCCAAATCCTCCCATCATGTTTTCATCCTTATCTGCGGTTACTTTGTCCTCCATTAGCTCTTGCCTCTTGTTCTATCTCCAGAAAAATACGCTAGTGTCTCTCCGTCGCGTGTTATGAGCATTTACCTCTTCTTGATGGTCGGCCGGGGCTTGCATTCGTCGTTGACGATCTGGTGCATCATGACCTTGTTGGGGTACTGCGGTGTGTTCTGCGAGTAGCCCTTGCTCCAGTCGTAGCTGACGGCGTATGCGAAGACGGTACCGGTGTGGTTGAAGCCGGTGGTGGTGATGGAGCCTCCGGTGGTGGGGTAACCCTTGAGACGGTGCTTGGCGTCCTTGTCCCAGAAGTGGAATGTGCCGTCGGAGCCAGCTGTGCTGAAGGTGCCGTGGATGGGGTGGAATGAAATGGCATTGACGGCGTATACGTTGGTCATGTTACCTTGTGGTGGATCGCGGTGGCACTTGAATGAGAAGTTGAGGCTATAAATGTTGTTAGTAGGCAACGAAACAGGGGTGAGGATTGTGACGGACCTGGCATCCTTCTCCTCGACATATTGCATGGCACATCTGCCCTCGATACTGCCAACTCCAAAGCCCTGGGCATCCTTGAAGCATGCCACAACCCTTGTCTGCCACTTGAGCGGACTCTGTAGCGTCTTGTAGAACTCCGTAGGCTTGGTGAGGTTGACGACGTTGATATATCGGTCTGCCGTACCAATGACGAGCAGATTATCCTTCACGTCCATCGTGTACACTCTCTCCTGGCAGTTGATGGTGGCAACCGCATTCGCCGTTCGCAGATCCCAGTATTTGACAGTCTTATCCCACGAACCCGTTACCAGCATAGGAGCTGCTGAACCCGGCGCATCGAAAAACCTCACACACCTGATAGGCGCATCGTGAACAGCAACCTGTGTGGCGGTAGTTCCTCCCGATCCCAAGTCGAGCATACGAGCAGCCTTATCCGCACCTCCACCACAAACTTTCGTACCATCCTGCCAGAAAGATTAGCTTGGTATTATACCACAAATCACACTAGCCACATACCTTCGACCAGTCGCAGCTCAGCACCGGGCCCTCATGCTCAAACAGAGCCTTTCCCTCGCCTCCCTGCGCGTTGACCTCATAGATGCGGACCTTCTTGTCCCACGATGCCACAGCCAAATGGTCGGATTGCGGGGAGAAAGAGATGTGCGAGATGCTGTCCTCCGGTCCGTTGTTCAGCTGAATATCCTTCGACAGATCACCCAGCGTATTCGCCGCGGTCGCGGACCCCGATCCGAATAATCCAGCCATTGTGTGCTGCTGCTGAGCTCCTGGTGCGCCTTGTGAAGCTAGCTGTAGCTGCCTTCCTGGCTATTCGAAAAGCGTAGTTTACGCGGCGACTTTGGTTAAGAGGTCGGAGAAATTCACCTGCGATTCGTGTGAACTGTAAGCTGCTTGATCCTCTTCGTCGCGGCGGCGAGAGCTTGTCTTCAAAAAAGGCAGCAGTATCTCTCGATAGCACTTTACCAACACGCGCCAGGCAACTCGCTAAAACCCACAAGCCTGCTTAGCTGCCTGGGGCCAAAACTCCCGCACTAGCGCGAACCCGCAGACTACAAAAAAATAAACTTTCCCTCCCACCAACCGTCTTTCCTTCTGCAACTCCTCGTTCAAAGGATCGCAGTCGAAGCACACAAACGGAGCAGACACATTTTGTTGTCTCTCAGCCTGTCATGGGCTAGTCAATGCTTTGGGAGAAAGTCCCCGGACGACCTTTTCTACACTCGTTGTATTAAAGGAACGCGGAAACGCGCCGCCATAGAAGCATACTGCGGCTTCATTTCTCCTCTTCTTACCTTTCTTCAGATCGACCTTTGCCGTCGCTTGTACTCGCTTTCTGCGCATTTGATTGCTGCTGCTAGGGGAGGGGGAGACCTTATGGATGAAGATATGAGTCCGAGCTCCTCCGATCCTGGTTGCGGTAGAGCATATGCGATGACTGTGGGGAGGGGGGGAAGTGTCTTCGGTTTGGGAGGGGATTTATGGGAGGGGGAAGGCTTTCGTCGAGAGTGATAGTTATGCGATTGCCCTCCTTGCCAGCTTCATGGTTGGTCTAGGGGGGTAACTCGATGGGGCTTATTCTTGAGGCGAGGAGTTCACACTATCTTTTGGATCTGTAGCTTATGGAAAGCGGAGCTGGATCACACTGCTGAACCGCCGGGCGCAACACTCTAGGGCCTCCTGCCTGTTATGGGCAGTGCCTATGCCTGGTGGGATGCGGTTTGAAACAGCTCAGATGCTCTGTCAAAGGAGCCGGATTCTCTTGAGGGGTTTTATATGATGATTACCAAATAGAGTCAAGCACTGAGGGAGACCGTGTAAAAAGCGGGACTTCCGATGTTGACACAAAATGCGTTATGGTATCTGATAAAAACTCTTACTCTTGTCTTGGGACATTCTTTTGCCCTAGATTACTTTTTTAGAGGAGCATATTTCAAGCATATCTTTTGAAATGCTATGCTCAAGATACATAATTAAACAAATTAAACCAAAAAATACCTCCAAGACCCTTATTTTAAACACACTTGCAACGCCGTCATGAAACCCTGCCAATGCTCCTTCTCATGACCTGAATCAATGAGATGCGTCCAGTACGCCTAATATCCCAATAGATAGTTGTTGATATGCGTCACATCAGGCCTCCCAAAACGACCTTCCCAATGCTCGCAACCTCGCTCTTCGCGCCAACCCTGCAGCTATCCTCAAACTCCTTCACCACACCCTGGACTATGATCTTCCTGATCCTGCCATCCGCCTTGGAGAACATGTCGGCTACAAGCGTATTGCAGTCCTTCGGCGAAGCTAGCAAGCTCATAAGTCTCGTATAGCAGTCCATTAAGACGTCGCAGAGAGTTGCGAATGTCTCGTAGAAGTCCGGTTCAAAAGGTAGCGAGGGCGTAATAAGTAAAGCGTATTCTTCGCCAGGAAGCAAATCGTTTTCACTGGCGGGAAACGACGCGGCGACGATACCGGTGGTTGACATGCCACCAGTCATCGACTTCAAGTCCGACTCGCTCCCCATAGGTAAGCCAATATCAGCAGCTGAGCTTGTCCGCCTGCCCTTGGAATTCGTTGAGCTCGCGGCACGCTTGAACATCTGCGGTAGCCGCCCTCGTGAGAGGGACCCGGAGGAGCCATCTGGGGGATGTGCTAGTTGATAGGACTCGAATTCTGCGAGCAGCGCGTTGAGACTCCTGAGGAACTCGACGGCATTGGCAGAGTTGAGATCGAGTATTGTAGGTATTGACACGCCTAAAAGTAGATAATTCGTGGCTCGTCTGGCGAGCTTCTTCTGGTCGAAATATGGCATCCGGGCCAGGTCGGTCTTGTTGAATAGTAAGGTATTGAACCAGTATACCCTTCCCTCGTGGCTACATAGTGTTAGCATAAATCTCCTCCATCCTAGCATCAGGGCAGTCTTACGCTTTCTTCAAATAGTCCAACGTAGATATTCTCTTCGATGCCACATCCTGTATATGCTGATATGTAATATTTTCCAGCGACGGACTAGCCGGCGTATTCGAAATAGTCGCAGACAGAGGCGCCATGCCATTGGCGCCCGCCGAGCTCCCCGACCTCTGCTTGATCTCCCCGCCCTGACTGAACGGCACGGTAATCATCTTGCTATACGCCGCGGTGGAAGACCACGACTCTCTGTCCGAGGCTGAGACGCCGGAGACTTCCCCACTGCCGCGGCCCTTATCGCCCCTCAATTGAAGCGAAGCGATCGAAGCCTTGCGGCCGTTGGCGGTCCTAACGGAGATGGGAGGTTGTTGTCGACTCGTATCAGCGGTGATGAAGCTGGGTACGACAAACGCGGTGCCGAAGGACGAGGAGCGCGGCGCGGGCGTCGGCGGCTTGGGGGGTGATCTCGTGAGTCGCGAAAACGAGGGTTTGCGCGAGAGGCCTGCTGAGCTGCTGGCGGTCGAGGCGGTGGTGGTGTTCGAGCCGGTCGATGACTGGGAGGTGTTGATTGTTCGCCGGGAACCGCTGCTGCTGGTGCTTGGTCGCGTGGATATTGGCGTCTTGTTCCCTCCTCCGAATATGGCGCCCTTCCTGGAGAAAATGCCGCCGCTGGCTTCATCAGGGAAGAATGCCTCTAGGGATCGCTCCATCTTGGTCTGTGCCTGGACGCGGTGGTGCTGGTTGTTTGTCTAACCCAATCACCGCCAGTCTTTGCCGTTGCCAAGGGGTGGGGTGGTGGTGATCGGCCCTCTTCTTCTTTTGGACCAGTTGCTTTTCTGTGCCCCGCCAGAATATCGCAATCATAGAAGTGTCGTAGAGCACGTTTTGTATATTGTATAGGACATTGCGACCGGAGGTCTTTTTCGCTGTGTACTATGAATTTGCAATGTGGGAGGGAGGCATTGGTCTGTATAAGGGTATAAGGTATACATAAGTGTGATATGTATGTGATAGGGACATAATCGTGTCAGGGATCATTGTGCCTTCCCTTGCTTGTCCCTGCCTACTCCGTACATTATGTGTATCTGAGGCTTCGAGAGTGTCAGGTACCAGGGCGTAATTGAGTAACGTTGTAACACCGAAGCGCCCACCAGCTGGATACCAGGACGAAGGGATCTGAGGGGACCAGGCACGAACCTATGACATGCTTCGATGGCGTCGCTGCTAATAACTTCACCGCTGGGCTGTGGTCGAAGCTAATATCGATTTCCATTGATAGGTGCTGAATGGCCGCTGACTGCACCGTTACCCCTTGCTATCACAGCCTATCAGGAAATCGAAATATTGGTATAAGGGATCACTGGGAAGCCACAACAGAAGTCTGCCTCATATGGCTTTATGAGTATACGATTCTCACGACAATCCCTCCCTAATTAAATAAAGAATATGTACGCGCAATATGTCCCACCGTTCCGAGGGAAGGAAGCCCCTTGCTCCAACGGCCGCTGAAATGGCCACTTGCACCGCTGTACTTGGTCTCGGTTATACGCTGTACTGCACGACCTGCAAGGCTGGGCGATATCCCACTCCACACCGATTACCCCTCCTCAATCCATCCCACTATCAGTAAATAAACAACCCCTAACTCCCACTTCCAACACCTCGCCATCCCACAACTCCCCAACTATGAGCCGAGCCTCAGAACCGCAATCCCCCCCCGGCGACGCCGCCCCCGAGATCCTCGATGGTAGGATCTGGGTCGACGGGTGCTGGGACTTCTTCCACCACGGTTCGTAGCCCTCCGTGCGCCCAATCCAGCATGCTCACAACATCCAGGCCACGCCGGCGCAATGCTCCAAGCGCGCCAACTAGGCACCGAACTCGTAGTAGGCATCCACTCCGACGAAGCAATCCTCGAGAACAAGGGCCCCACGGTCATGACGCTGCAAGAACGCATCGCCGCCGTCGATGCCTGCCGCTGGGTCACCGCCTCCGTCGCCTACGCGCCCTACGTCACCTCTCTCCCGTGGATCTCGCATTACGGATGCAAGTACGTTGTTCACGGGGACGACATCACCTCCGATAGTGCGGGGGAGGACTGTTACCGTTTCGTCAAAGCCGCGGGACGGTTCAAGGTCGTGAAGCGCACGCCCAGTATCTCGACTACGGATTTAGTAGGCCGCATGCTGTTGTGCACGCGCACCCATTTCATTAAATCCCTCACCAACCTCCTAGAGGGGAAAGAGAGCTCAGGAAGCGAGGCAGAGAGAGAAGCAGAGGGAAAGGCGATGACGGAGCGCATGCGCCTCTACGCCACCGATGCCACGGGCCTCAACCCCGGCGCCGACGTCTGGTTCTGGGCCGCCTCCGCCAGCGCGCGCGAAGACAACACCGAGGAGGAAAAAGGAACATTCAGCTCTCTCTGCGCGGGCCAGAAACCGCAGCCGGGCCAACGCGTCGTCTACGTCGACGGGGGCTTCGATCTCTTCTCCTCCGGCCACATTGAGTTCCTGCGCCGCGTGGTTGAGGCCGAGGAAGCGCTCGGGCGCGAGGAGGGCTGGTATAGCGAGGAAGCTACGTTTGAGCGGACGGGGAGGGGGGCGGATTATGGACCTGCGTTTGTGGTTGCCGGGGTGCATGATGATGAGACGATTAATCGGTGGAAGGGGGTTAATTACCCTATTATGAATATCTACGAGCGCGGACTGTGCGTGCTACAATGCAAGTACGTCTCCGCCGTCGTGTTCGGGGCGCCCTTCACTCCCTCAGCAGCGTACTTGAGCTCGATGCCGTGGGGCACGCCGGACGCGGTGTACCATGGTCCGACGAGCTTTATGCCGTTGACGTATGATCCGTATGCGGCGGCGAAGGAGATGGGGGTGTATAGGGAGATTGGGGAGCATGTGTTTCAGCATGTTAATGCGGGGGAGATTGTGGAGAGGATTATGAGGAGTAGGGAGAGGTATGAGGCGAGGCAGAGGGCGAAGGGGGAGAAGGCTGTGGGGGAGAGGGCGCAGAGGGAGAGGGAGGTTTTGGAGGAGGAGCAGAGGAGGAGGGAGGAGGAGAGGGCGTAGAGGGAGTGGGAGTGGGTTGGATAAGGTAAATAGATCGATGGGTTAGAGGTTTAGCATGATTAAAGAAAATGGGGTGCGGCGTTTCAACACGTGCGAAAGATACCCTTGGATTATAGAATTTAACATGGATTGGAATTATCACTTTACTAATTATTCTTTTTACAATTGCTGCAACACGTTTCACAGAAGTGCAAAAAAATGAACGAGGAACCCCGACAGCCTCCTACCATGGCGCTCACCTACTCCTCCTCTGACTACGACGGCCTACAATCCCCTGCTACTGCTGGGGCTAAGTTTGAAGCCATTAGTGGCTCAGAGCTTATCGCAATCCCCTTCCGCGAGCTCTTCCTCCAGCATAAAGTGGATCGGGTCATTTGCCTTGCCCTTCTTCATCGCCATTTCGACCTTGCCCCAAAGGAGCGCCTTGTCGAATACCGCGGCACATCGACAGCTTGGAAAGTTGATAATGCTGCGGACAACCTCGCATCACATATTGGGCCGAGCAACTGGCTCCTTGCTGAGGATGGTACTTTCCATCCATATGAGTTCGATTTCCTAAAAGATGCAGACAGGAAGTTGAGCCCAATTGTCGACCCTCAATATAATGATTTCATAGAGTCCTTTGGGAATCTTCTTCACCAAGAAGATGCAGCTGGTTTATTTGGCTTCATATCCTGCGCTCCGTTCAGCGTCCTGTGAAGTAGCGTATTCATTTCGCGCTGTCAAGCACCGACTTGCGTTTGGTTAGTTTCGACTCCTTTACATCAGCAAATTCTCCCTTCTTGCAGTGCTTGATGATCCACGGGTGCTTTTGAACGTCCTCAAGTGGCATAGCAACTTGATGTTAGAGTGTACAGACCTCTTAAGCAATTTCATGCTCAGGAAGTAGATTGCTATACTCGAGCAGGAATAAAGCAAATCTAGCGCTCCCATTAGGTTGAGATCTTTAAGAGTATTCGAGAAAAGGGTCTTATACCTCTAAATATTAGAAGTGGATGGAGAGCAGCAGGGTTAATACCCTTTCTCCTAGAAAGAGTGCTAGCTAACCTTCCACTTCAAGCAGTTGGGCCACCTCGTACGCCTCAGAACTTAACCCTAGTTGGTAGCTTGGACCTCTCAGTACTTCAAAGTTCTCCCCTAGATGGAACTAAACTTAGGCATGCAAATTCAGTCTTTAATTCAACTATGGCCAGCAGTAACTCCCCTGCTTCATCTGCTCGGCGTTATGCTAAGCGAATGACTAGGCTAGTTGAAGTTAGAATGCTGAGCTCACCATTCTTCGGAAAGAGGTGAAAGAGTATAAAGAGATGCTTGAAACAAGGAAGAAAAGGACCAATGGTAAGAGAATTAAGTTGCAGGGCGAATTTGTATTCAGTACTAAGGAAGTGTTGAAAATCGTACGCGAGGCAGACTTAAAGTCCACTGAGAAAAGACTACGTGGAAGGCTACGTAAGCAACCAATTAAAGAGGCAGAAGAGGGAGAGGAAGAGGAGGAGGATGACATTAATTCTAGCCACTCAGAATCTGAATCAGAGGAGTGTGTGGCGCGCAGGACTAGATCTAGCAGAGTTGAATAAAAAAAAGTGTCCCGCTTCCCGGTCTGTCCCGCTTCCCCCCAAGTTACGTTACATATAAAAATAAAACTATTTTGCCCTCACCGCTCGTTCCATCTACAATGGGATGGAATATCAGAAAGAGGATTGCTAACGGCGTACTTGAGCCTTAGTGGAAATAATGCAAGGCTGACATTATGACTCAGGATGGTGCGAGATAGACGGTGCGAAAAAAAAAGAGATGAATCGTGCAAAAAACGTGAGATGGGTGTGCAAAAAAGCGAGATGGATGGTGCGAAAAAGCGAGATGGATGGTGCAAAAAAGCGAGACGGATGGGTGCAAAAAGTGAGTAGGACGTGTAAACAAACGAGATGGACACAAGCGCGCATTGCAAGCGCAGTGTGCGCATTGCAAGCGCAGTGTGCGGGTTGCAAGCGCAGTGTGCGGGTTGCTAGCGCAGTGTGCGGGTTGCAAGCGCAGTGTGCGGGTTGCAAGCGCGAGTTGCTGGCACGAATCACGAGCGCTGCGAACGGCACTCACCGGTCGGTGTGGTGGTCGTTGCGGACCGTGCTCACGAAAGACGTATCAGGGGCCTTACATTTGCTTCGTTCATGCAAGGGGTTCGTGGATATTCACGATTCCACTTTCCTAGTATTCCCCGGGGAGGATCCCGGAGCTAACTTACCGCATACCTACGAAGATTATTAACGCTGCACGCCTTCCTTCCCAGCATAACGTGGCGGCAGGCTGCGAGATAGCGCCGATCCACATTCTGATGTACAACTAGTAATCCATGCTTGCTAGTCCTCATATCGTCTGAAACCTCTCGCCTTTTATTCTCGCCCATGCAGATAGTGCTAGATGACTCGGTGATGACCCTCGGGCATCCTAACTGGAAATGGGAGTCGAGATAGAGGTTCGCACACCAGGAAAAGGACTTTTCACGTAAGATTTGGCAGCCTTGTGTTGGTTCGGGGGGAGTAGGCCATGCATTAAGGCGCCCAAAGTTCGGTTTTATCCCACTTGTCATATGTCTATATTCACGTAATGTAGCAGAAAAACGTATGGCCCCTCGAGAATGAGTTACATCTAAAGTTCAATCCAAAAGGGTAGTATATCTATGGCAACCCTCTCGAGTCGCTCATATGGTGCTTTCAAACTCTGTGGAGCCCCGCATATTGCTAAGGCTGCAGCCACGGCTACGTTATAACGGACGTACCGTAGAGCACAGTTAACAAGTTCGTAATTTAGCATGGATAATGCCCGCCTCAAGGCGGTGTCGTGGCAAGTCACGAACAACGTCGATCCCTCCGAGCCGTATCCCCGATATAAACTTATTGGCTGTGACAGGGCGTTCCTGGATTGGATTGAAACTGTCGAGCGCCACACCATAGGCCCCGCTAGACTTCAGTGTGATTGGCCTGAGTATTATGATAGTAGACAGTGCAGAGTGTATTTTGAGTAGAGCCAGGTTGAGAGGAGGCAGAGAGAAATCTTCGAGCAGACCACAGAGAGAATATAAAGTCTTTCCCTCTCCCCATCTTTTAATCATGGACCCCATCAACTCAAACACATTTCAGCAGAAGACCCCGACGTTTCAATAGACTTTCATCCGATAGAAATGCCTTCGCTAACAGGTGCTGTAAAAGGGGGGAAATCCCGATATCTGAGGTGACAACACCCTACCCTATTCACTAATCTAGCTCTTCTCGTCTGTTCTACACGCCATTGATTCATTGAATCACCGCTATATTGCCTTCGCAGTGACTAACGTCTACTTAAATAGCGGTCCCAGTGCGGAAGAATATCAAAAGGCAATCGACTTTTCCGATAAGTTGGCAGCTCACAACGACAGCCAAGAGGAAACTTGCAAGACACGCCGAATCTTGTTACAAGAATGGCTCTTTGCAACCGACGGCCCGTTCGCCACGCATTGTTATCCCCACGACGACACAGAAGCGGCGCAGCAACAGTAAATGGCAGGCCAGCATGATCATCGTTGTGGCCATTGGCTTCTTCATATTTAACATATGAATGACACATAAGAGGTGAGCATACGCCATAATCACTTCTTTGAAACTAATTCTAACAAAACGCATAGGAGGTACGCAGAAAACGACACGCAGAACAATCAACTTGTTGTTGAAGTCGAACTTAGCCAGCATTAATCCAATTCTATATGACGCTGCTCAGCAGCACGAGTTCGCCATTTCATCTATTCCATTCATTCTCCATAATATGTGTGTAGCAAGACAACGTCATGCCAAATCCAATATAAATATGGATTCAGCGAATACAACGCCAACAGTGTCTCTCATATTTCACGAGGAGTTTATGGGCTTTAGATAGAAAGTTAATATATCATAAATAGAGTCGTTAATATACTCTCCAAGTAGCTGTGTGACAGTAGTCCTCGCCATTTGCGGTAACATTTGACCGATTTAGGTGATGTGATGCGTAACAGCGACGTGATCAACGCCCTGTGGACAACTTTCCACAGAAACCACTCTCCTGAAGTCCGCGCCGGTAACATAGACCTGCGCGGCCCACTCAAATCCACAGGTGAATAGTTCCCGTTCCAAGTGATCCTGTACCTATCCTGTCCCTGCGTCACTTGTTGTAGGGCCAGAGGCGAAGATGGCGTCTTCGGAAGTATCACAACGAGATGGGACAATTCAAGACGGGACGGGCAGGGACTAACTGCCCTAGCATGTCCTGTACTATGAGCATTGCTTACCCTGTACTATAAGCATCGCCTACCCTGTACTCTGAGCATCGCCTACCCTGTACTCTGAGCATCGCCTACCCTGTACTACAGGCATCGCCTACCCTGTGTAAAGCCGGCAATGTCCCGAGCAACCCCGGGTTATAGCAGCGCCAGCCGTTACCCGATGCCAGCGTAACAGCAACTGTGCGTCTTGGGGGCGAGGGGCTTAGACCAGTGGCCACGGTGCGGCCATCGAGCCCGAACTAAAACAGGCGATGTGCATATTACACTGATGCTATTGGTATACACTGCTTCAACTGCCCCGTAGCTGTCTCGGGGAAGGATTTAGGAACCTTATCCTCATTTCCCAGAGTTCACGGGGTTGGCTATGGCCGCCACTATTATGAGAAAGTTATCGAGAGCGATGGGGCTGATGATGTTGTGAGGCATACAAGGGTCGATTGGAACCAGCGCTCTGGAGTTATAGTAAGTACTAAGTACATACAAGTTCCAATCCGGTCTAACCCAAAACCTCTCATCCCATGGGATGGGAATTACTAGATTTTAGGTTAGACCGATCCATATCGACCCGTCCCGGGTTGTCAGTCGTACCCTACAAACTTACATGATATCCCTCCACCGCCAAAAGCCACCTTCAAGGATACCTAACACCTACAGAGTCAGCATGCACGAATGTACCCTGCAACCGCCAAAAGCCACCTTCAACCTAACACTGTTTTGCCCTCGAATGTAAAAGCTCAGCTAAATAAGCGCTCGATACTATTTCTCTACTAAGTATACTAAACTGCTAATAGGTACCACTACTACTTTCCCTTTCTTCCCCTTTCTTCCCCTTTCTTCCCCTTCCTTCCCCTTCCTTCCCTAGCTAAAATTAGTTCTAGTGAAAAGAAAGGGGTTGGGAAATAGGCAGGCTGTCATGGACCTTTTTAATACCCGTGCCCACAAAAGGCGCAGTCGGACACAGACAATATGGAAGCTGGCGATTATAGGGCTAATTAACCCTGTGGCGTATATGTACACAATATCTCAAACCCTATACTGCATAATTACTTGGGGTTTCTGAAATATTATACAAAAAGCAGACCTTCCGCGGCATCGCTACCAATGTTTGACGCTACTAACGATGATCCGCCCCAGGAATTAGATATGTATGTATAGCAGTATAAACTATAGGGCCAGTAGTGCGTTAGCGATCTCTTACTATTGCGCCGATATGTGGAGAAATATATCACTTGGAATTGATGACGCTCGCAAGTGGGGATAGGCACTCGACGCGGTCGAGTTTTAAAACCCCAACGCCCTTTTGACGGTGGTACGACCGGTGAGGCTTGTGTCTCTAGTCTATCCCCTAACAGAATAGTAGTAACAAGGAGTACTATCATTCCGGATTCCTATGCGATCTCCCCGGAAAGGTTGTCTCCTTTAGCTCGTCTTTCTCTGGAAATTTACAGGTGCCCTGGATTGGTGCATACCCAACCAGCGCTACCATCCTCGTGAGCAGAACATGAAAGGAAGCACAACGTGGTGATCTACAACTACTGATCCATCCATGCTTGTTTGCATTCCATGTTACTCGTCTGAGACATCTTCCACCTTTCATTCTCACCAATGCATACTTGGCCCACCTGCTCCGCACACGGTTAAAGCGGCTCCAAACCTTCAAAGAGGTAAGTGAGCCTCGCTCTGCACGACATTCGAACGTCCGCACCCAGCTCCTTGCCTTGCGCTATCTACCGCTTGTCGGCCACCTATATAGCAATGGAAGAGAGGGGGAGAGTTCAAAACCAGGTTAATCAAAGACTACACCGGGAGAAGCTGAAAAATGCAGCCGGAGCACGTAAGAAGAGTTCTCTCTATCATCATCTGAAGCTAACCTAAGTGGATATGTCACGAGAATCATCACGTGCGCTCTACGATCACGTGCGCTGCGGTACTAAGGCGGAGAGTCCACCTCCGCTGCTCCGCACGAAACAGTATATAGTAGGAACGCGGACCTCTAGAGGAAGGTCAGCGTCTAGTCTTCGTAATGAATACAGAGTCTGCTACGTAATTACCCATAACGTGACTTCCCACTGCCCTGTTCAGCCTAACTCTCTTACATTCTAGATGCTCTACTATTCCTACGATTAGGAACGAACAGCCTAGTAAGGAAGTTAAGATAGCAGCTAAGATGCCACCCCGTTAGACCCATTAAGAGTTAGCAGCAAGCCTTAAGCGTAAGCAGGGTAGGCCCTCTACGTAGGTTAAAGAACCAACCATTACGTTAGGAGCAGCGACCCTGCTGTTAAGGATCTATAATGCCGTTAGGGTTAAAGACTAGCTTGCTGCTGCTATAGCCCTAGAAGCTAAGCTATAGTAAGAGCTTAAACTATAGGAGGTAGCAGGATGAATTTAAAAGACACTTCTCTAGGTTGACAACTAGAAGCTATAACATTAGCATTAAACGCTAATCACATAGAATATTAACTCACACTATTAATTAGATCTTTAGTGTAATGCTAGGTCCTAAATGATAGGACTTATAGAGGTTTTGTTAGTTTAACTTAATAGAGGAGGCAGGGGATTAGACATAAAGGCTTTTATAAAACATGTTACTAGTATATAACAAATACTATATTAAGTTGAACACAAAGCTCCTATCTAAGAACTAACTACTTGCTTATATAGTAGCGTTATGCTAAATAGACTATAAGGAACTCACTTAAGTCCCTAGAGTCCTAGACTACTAGGATTCCTACATAGTCTATAGAGTCCTAGACTACTAGGACTCTTATATAGTCCATAGAGTCTGTTATGTAATACACTTAGAACTAATATCCTCTACTGCCCCTCTAGGCACTAGGGTTAGTTTCATGCAACCTCCTCCCTTTCTCTCCTATAGTTGGCTAGCCTTCCTGTTCTGCTATAACACTTGCTCCTTCCCCCCTAGGAGTTTGTCCTAAATCCTATAAGTATAGCCTATGTCCCTAGGACTCTGTTATTCCTTAACAAGTCCTTTAACATGTAACATGTATACTAACACTACCTATAAGCTCTAGGAACATAACAATCTTATCTATTGTATCCTTATAAGGATGCCTCCTTACTTAGGGCTGATATAGATGGGTTGTGGGTCATGTAATAGGCAGGAAGGCGGGTTAACTAAGACAGACCCCATTTGGGTACATAAGGGGTAGGAAGCTATAAGCTCCCCCTTTATCTTTTTTGTATCCTTTGTAGTAGACCTATAGGATTGCACTAACTCATATCCAACTCGCACTCCTATATACAACTACTTGTGATATAGTGCCCTATGTCCTTATAATCCTTAAGAACAAATATAAATTATATGTAATGGATTCCTACTTAAACTGCATAAGATGGAATGTGACTTGTGTTTTGTCCTTAAAAGACTTATAAAGATACGCTAAGTATGTTAGGTGTAATCTAAAAGAAAAGTGTGACTATATAGGTCCTAAGCATCCTAACTAGGTAAAGCTTAAACAGGAAGAGGAATGCTTAGATTATAAGGAGGAAGAAACCCTTTTAAAGTTACTCTACCTTTAGAAACAGAAACGCCTCATCTAAACCTATAGTAAAGACATGCTTTAGTAAGGTTTAAAAACCCTTAACAAGCTTAATGTAGTAGAGGAAGCTAAACATATAGCAGCTGAAAAGCTCACCTAAGCTAAATCGTTAGCATCCTTAAATTAATCTACTCCTACTACATCTTCTCCTAACGTCTTATCCTCTAAACTTATTCCCCTTAGTTTGCTGTCTCCTTCATTCTAGGAGTATGTGGTTTCTAAGGTAGATGCCTTTAGTGCTATGAGTCTAGCAGCTTGCAGCTAATGTTCTAGGTTAGCTCCTATGTGTTGTCTGTAGGTTTATAGCCTTCCTATTTTATTAAAAATTCTTCTTAGCATCTAACTAACCTTCTGTCTAGGATTGCCTTAACCTTATATTCTTAAATCTCATTCTTAGGTTGGAGTTTAGTGTCTGTTGTAATAGGGGTGTTCCCTCTTACTAGTTCTAATAGTAAGATATAGAAGACTAGGTAGAGTCTAGAGTTCTTAGGTAGCTGTAGTCTATAGTTAACTAAGCTGACTTTGTTTAATATTTTAAATAGTCCTAATTTCTTAAAGTCTAGCTTTGTACTTAGTTGTTTCGTTTTAATGTGTTTCTAGAGTAGATATACTTTATCCCCCTCCTTAAAGGCAGGTTCTATACTACACTTCTTATTTATGTATATAGCAGATTGTTCATTTAAGAATTAGATATCTGTTGCAAGTTGTTTGTGGAATGATTATAGTTGTTCTACTGTAATCTAGGCCTGTTCTACTCTTGCTTTATCTAGTCTTAGCTGCCTATATGCTTCTAGCTAGTAGCTATAGTTAGTAAAGAACAGTAAGACTTTTGTTACTTCTGCTATTACGCTGTTATATGTGAATTATATAATAGGTAAAATTTAAACCTAGTTATCCTGCTAATAGTTAACATAACTCTATAGGTACTATTTAAGGGTCTAATTTAGTCTTGCTGTTTAGCTGTCTATCTAGGGGTGAAAAGCTATTAACAGCTTATAGTTTGTTCCTAACAGAGCTATTAATGATTTCTAGAATTTTAAAGTAAAGAGCTTGTCTCTATCTAAGATTATTTCTTCTAGCATCCTATAATTAGCTAATATGACTTAAATGAAGGTGTATGTAAGTACCTTAGCATTACTAGCCTCTAGGTATAGTATGAATTTTCTATACTTTATAAGTCTTTCTATAATAACAAGGATAGAGTTATATTCTACTCCTGTTAACAGATCTTTAGAGAGTGGTAGCTTAACTATAAAGTCTAAAGCTATTAATTTCCATGCTCCCTTTAGTACTAGTGTTGATTTCAGCTGTCTATAAGGCAAGTGCCTATTAGATTTCAACTTGCTACAAATATTACACTCTCTAACCACTGTTTCCACTTGCTTCCTTATACCTAGGAAGTAGTAGTGTCTAGTGATTTGTTTAAAGGTTCATGTTACTCCCTAATGGCCATGTGCTAGTAGCAAGTGTTATTCTTACACTAGTAGGCGTCTCATTTAACTTAGGACATACACTAATCCTTTATATTAAATTAGTCCTTGTTTATTAATAGTAAAGTTGCCTTTAACTTTAGCTAAAACTCGCTTTACATACTTATCTATTACATAAGCTCTTTTAAGTCTTACCTTAAGTTCTATGTCTTTAACAATTAATATTATTACTAGTAACTTGTTATACTATATTCCTACGTTTGTTTCCTTAAGGATTGCTCTAGGTCTTTCTTATTTTAGGCTAATGTAGTTAGTCCTTCTACTAAGAGCATCTGCTCTTATGTTCTCTAAGCCCTTATAATATGTTATTATGAAGTTGTAGGCTATAAGTGTCTCTACCTAGCAGACTTGTCTACAGTTTAACACCTTAGTTATAGTAAAGTATATAAGGTTCTTATGATCTGTCTATACCTATATAGGGTAGGTGGATCCCTTAAGATATACTCACCATTACTTAAAAGCAACAATAATAGCTAGTAGCTCCTTATTATAGATGTTATAGTTAAGTTCTATAGGTGACAGTTTCCTAGAGTAGTATGCAATTAGCTTAAACTTACCGTTCTTGTCTAGTTAATTTAGACATGCTCTAATTACAAAATTAGAAGAATCTGTTTTAAGGATGATCTTCTTTGTAGGGTTAAATGTAGTAAGAATAGGTGCCTCTATAAACTTTGTCTTAAGTTCCTAAAAAGCAGCTTCTGCTTTATCTGTCTATTTAAACATAAGATCCTTCTAGGTAAGCTCTATTAACAGTTAAGCTACCTTAGAATATCCTATAATAAACCTTTAGTAGAAGTTGGCGAAGCCTAAGAAGGCTTGCACTTCTTTAGCTATAGTTAGTGTTAGCTATTCTAACACTGCTATAACCTTTGCTTAGTCCATTTTAATGCTGTGCGTTCTAATAATATAACCTAAGAATTCAACTTAGTCCTTATAGAATTTGCATTTCTCTAGCTTTAGAAGTAAGTTATACTTCTCTATTTTTTCTAAGACGAGTTTAACATGCTTAACATACTCTTCTTCGCTCGTTAAGTATACTAGGACGTTGTCTAAGTAGACAATAACGAAAATGTCTAAATACTTATACAAAGCATCATTCATTAGCTGTTGCATAGATGTAGGTGCGTTTGTTAACCTAAAGGGCATAACTTAATATTTAAATAGGCTATAGTAGGTGCAGAATGCTGTTTTCTACTCTTCCCTAGCCTTAATTCAGATTAGGTTGTATACGCCTTACAGATCTAGCTTACTAAAGATCTTTGCTCCTTAAAACCTATTATGTAGCTTGTTAATTAAAGGTAGGGCATACCTGTCCTTAATGGTAATGTTATTTAACGCTTAATAGTCTACACATAACTGTAAGGAACTGTCTTTCTTTAGTATAAATAGTACTAGACTTCTTACTAGTAATGTAGAGGGTTTAATGAATCCTTTTGCTAGGTTGTCATTAATGTACTCCTTTAGTACCTTTAGCTCTTTTTCTAATAGCTAGTATATTAGTCTAAACGGTAGACTCTTGTCTTTCTCTAAGGGTATCTTATGATCCTATAGTTAGTGCTTAGGAAGTGCCTTGTCTTTTAGGCCTTCCTAGAATAGCTTGCTGTATTCCTTATACTCTACTAGTATACTTGTTAGTAAGGATGCCTAGGCTAGGTCATTAGACTTAGTAGAGGTCGCATACACCTTATGTTAGTCCTAGGAGGTCCTCCTCCCTTGTTGCGTTGTGTTTGTTCTTTTACACATGTAGTAGTTTAAGCTAATCTTTTCCTATACCTAGTTGATGTACAGATTATGTTACTTAAGCTACAGCATTCTAAGGATGTATGTATAGTTGTCTATATATATAATATTAAACTGTATTATCTCCTTATGCCCTTATAGCATAACTATCTCTAATGGGACTATCTCTAGAGTCACCATTCTGTTGTTTAATGAGATTAGTTCCCTATCTACTACCATTAGTAGGTATGGATTAGATTTTAATTACGTCTGAATTCTATAGGTGTCTGCTACTTTCTTTGTTATAAAGTTGCCTATTACTCTAGAGTTAATTATTACTTAGAGGTGTTGCTTTTATATCTTAGCAACAACATATAGTTGCATGCTGCCTATTATAGCGCATAACTATTTTGCACTAGGCCTCTTCTTGTTGCTTACTAGTGGCCTACTATTAAAGACTCCTAGTTTTTTAACTCATCTTTACTTAATGGTTCTAGTAAGGCTGACCCTTCCTACTTAGGTCTGCTGTTTAATAGGTGTAGGTAACTTTTAAACACCTGTTTCTTTTTAAGGGGTAGTTCCCCTTAGACTAACTTTGTCTAAGAGCATGAACTTGTTTTGCGTCTTAGAAGTGTATCTAGGGTGAGGATTAGGGAAACAACTAATACTAGTGTTTCTTTTTCTAGTAGAGCTTACAATCATCTTTGCTATAATACTCCTAGTAGACGTATAAGTGCTAGGGATGATTAGTCTCTATTATATCTGTTATTACTAGTTCCTGTTAACCCTTGTCCTATAGTTAGTCTTCCCTTAGAGGCGTAGAAAACGTCTCTAGTTGTTCTATGGCTCTCTATTCTAGTTATGTAGTAGGTTTTACTTCTCTGTCCTAGAGAGTATTCTATACCTTCTATGCATAGTCCTTTAGGTCCTGTTTTTAGTTCTAATAGTACTACTCAACAGCTTCTAGGCTCTCTTATTTAGCTATAAGCATGATTTCCTTCCTAAGCTATTCTTCTTACTAACTCTTTAGTTACATAACTGTTGTAGAGGTTCCTTAGTCCTACTAGTTATTGTTTATCTAGTTGTAATATTCCTATAGGTTGTCTCCCTAATTGTCTACTAAGACTTGTTATAGGACCTTATAGAGTAAGTTCTTATAGATGCTTTTAATTATAGAAATCTTTCTATCTCTATCTAGTTCTTGCTAAACCCCCTTAATCTTATTATACGTAAACTTAGCTATGTCCTTTACAATTCCCTTACATTACAAATTCATAGGTTACTTTAGTGCTAGTTCATTATACGTTTCTTACTTAGAGGTTATAAGGGACTTAGCCTCTAATTCCTCCTTAGAGCTTTTGCCTTTAGGCGTACTATTGCCATTTATTCCCTAGTCTTACTAACCTTAGAATGTAGCCTTCAACTGTCCTTACTAAGTGGCGTTAAGTTATTTACTAAACTTGTGTCTACTATTCCCTTTCTTTAGCTGTCTATAGTCCCTAGCTATATAGCTAGGTTTATTATAGTTAAAACAGAGTCTTTCCTTAAACTGTTTCTCCTTCTTAGGGTTATAGGGATGTCTAGGTTTAAACGTAGCATTAAGTTCTATAGGATCTAACTAGTAGTTATCCCTTAGATGATTGTCTCTTCTACAGCCTTCATTCTTCTAATACTTATTATACCTTCTAGGTCTATTATAGGTTTGCTTTTCCCTCTAAAACTTATATAGTCAATTGTTAATTTAGACTATGTACTTAATAAGCAATACTATGTCTATTGTAAGGATGCCTCCTTACACGGTGTACGTTTGGACCTGTAAGGCAGCGCGCA